>CAJOBZ010000007.1:5740000-5995000 GCA_905332375.1 Pieris macdunnoughi
ACGGAATACACATATACACATTTAAATTTTTTATAAAGTATTATGTATATGTAACATTATAATTGATACGCCAATTTATCCGAAAAACTTGATTGCACCTTTTAAGTAAAATTTTTACACTTTAACTTTCTCATTCGATTACATAAAGGACCAGTCCCTAAAAGGGAAAGATTTATTGATAGACTGTCATTTACGCAATGGAGAAATTTTACTGGTTTTTAAAATACAAGTTTCAAGGGAATTACATTGTATATTCGCAATATTGCTCGTAATAAAGAGTTTAGTAGTAGTATTCTAGTAGTAAAACGAGGCATATACATATATATATATACCCACCCCCCCCCCCCCAAAAATTTTTTTTTTTTTTTTTTTTTAAAATTTTTTTTTTTTTTTTTTAAAATAAAAAATAGGGGTTGTTATTTTTGTTGTATGTTGTATCATAAAAAAATAATCTAAAAAATAAAAATAAAATTTTGGGGTGATCACCCGTTATCGTGTATTTATAGAACAGGGGACAAAGTGCAAACGGGCAGTAGGCTCACCTAATGTTAAGTGATACCGCCGCCCATGGACACTCTCAATGCCAGAGGGCTCGCGAGTGCGTTGCCGGCCTTTTAAGAATTGGTATTTGTATATTTATCTATACTGCAACTAAACAGCTGGTTTATCAGATACGAGTCTCGTGCTTAACTGGTAGAGCTCTTGGCGCGTAACCAAACAATCTGGGTTCGATTCCCAGTCTGGGCCAGCCGAATTATTCTTCGGTTATATGATCTGACTTTTCATGAATTTATAAGAACAAAATTTATAGACCCAAGATGGCGTTACAAGGCTTTGTAATAATTAGCTGGATTACATAAGCGCAACTGTCTTTATGGTAAACTGAACATCTTAATAGAAGGCATAAAGCATATCAGAAAGTGTAGAGCTACACTAACACTATTTCGACACTTAGAGAAAGATTCGGAGTAGGTATATGCTTAGCGCTAATGACTTCTGTATGTTTAATCCAATACGTTTTTGACATTCGGAAACTAGTAAACGCTAGGTATCTAAATCTAAAACTATGTGTATCTGTGAAGAACAGATTAGGAGTATACATATTCACCAGGTCACGGTGACCACGCACGCTGTAAGGCACGCGAAACGGCGGAAAAATTTAAAATTATGTAAAATAATTGTAAATTTATAATAATACATAACTTCAATCCGGTAAAAAAGTGTTTTCTTTAAGTATACATATTTCATAAACTACAAATATTAAGTTGTTTGTGTAGATCGACATTTGTTTTATTTTTTGAACATATATATAATATACTAGCTGTGCTCTGCAGTTCCATCCTCATTAATTCAGTCGTAGCCCGATTTTCTATAGCCTAAAGCGTTTCTCGGACTTTTAAATGCAAAAAAAACTTATTGTTATCAGCTATAAAACTGTAGTAGGTACATCACTTTGCTCTATTATCAATATTTTCTGCAGTGTACGCGATTAGGGAATTTTATTCGTCTTTTTCACACCTTGGGTTCTCACTATCGTAATTTCATATAAAACCATAATTTCAACAAGAAAAACTTATTCTTATTAAGCCTATTCAATGCAAAACCAATCAAATCTTCCCTGTTTATAATATTATATAAATATAATATACAAATGTTTATTTAGTTTAAAGTAAACATTCTTCGATATTGAGAGGAACTTTAAAACAATAGTAAACTACGAATTACATAAAAATACACATTGTATCAAATAATTCAACATTATTTTATGTTTAGCAGCTTCTAAAGGCACGCAAAGGACAGTTAAATATGATATCTCGGCTTAGAAAAGCCTTAAAATACCAGTTTTGGGTTATTTAAATAGCGGTGATGAATCAGAAACAGGTTCGCTTGCATCATTCCGAAAAGCAGACTAAAGCATTGAAAATTTTAATAGAGTGAACTTCGCCCGCAGCTTCCGTTAGGTCTTTATCAATCTCTGCCATGTTAAAATAACTTTGTTCTTGTGTATTGTAATTTTTCTGTTTATTTATGTATGTATATAAATAAATACAATTAATTAGACAATAAGAATGGAACAAAACAAATCAATTAAAACATTTAGACAATGAAAAGGATTATAAAAATAGGACTCATTTTTAAAAATTGTCTCTGTACCTATGTACAAATCGTAATCGTAATCGAATGAGCCTTAAGACTAATAAGGAATTTAAAACTAACCTAATTTACTAAAAAGGATTTTTAACATAAAAAACAATAACACAACTTTTAGTCTAATAAGGGGAAGGAACTCTGTTCTTTTGCACCAGCAACCAGGATAATTTCCGTTAGAGCAGTTAGTACGAATGTTATGAATACGATGTGGACAGGTAATGCTTGTACAGTAGAGATTTAAAGGGAGATAGAGACGGAGAAGCGGAAAGGGGGCGGTAAGTGAATTCCAAAGCCACAGCCTTTGATTAGTAGAATAATATTTATGTCAATACAAGTGTGTGTTGCATGTGAATAAATTAAAATCTAATAAAAGACGTGAGCCGCAGAATATATATAAATGTCAAAATTTAACATTAGCATAGACAATAAATTGTAGTAAAAATAAAATGTTCTTGAATAATAATACGCGGGGATTAATTTAATTAACCTATACTACAAGCAGTGTGGCCTAGTGGCTTCATCGTGCGAGTCGCATCCCTGAGGTGGTAGGTTCGATGCCAGGCTGTGCACCAATGGACTTTCTATGTGCGCATTTAATATTAGTTCGAACGGTGAAGAAAAAAATCGTGAGGAAACCAGCTTGCCTTAGATCCAAAGGATCAACGTGTGTCAGGCACTTAGCTACTTTCCTATTATATTGACAAATGATCATGAAACAGATTTAGAAATCTGAGGCCCAGACCTTAAAGGTAGCTGTAGAAAATTTGTTGTGTAATTATTTCCCTCAGGAATCTATCTAAAGAGTCATTTCACTTAGACGTTTGGTGCAATTAACTGAACCACAAAACCGGCACCAAAACCGTTGCCAGATACAAAATAAATTGCATTTGTATTTATTATCTATGTTACACATCTCTCCCAACATCATTCAACCCTAGTCACGCTTGGAAAGTTAGAAATCGGGGCCTTTATTTTTAATTGGATTTTGTAAATATCGATTAATTTTACGATTAATTGAATAAATTAGATTGTGTATCAATTGAGGTCTGCCTTGAATTTGTTACTGTTTAATAAAATATTGTGTAATTATTAATTATTTACACGAGTACAAAAAATTCTAACAAAAACGAGGGGAAAGTTTTATTCGCTTAAACTGAATTTGTTTTTTTTTGCGTAAAACATCATCACAAATATTTAATATTATTTATTGAATTAATTATTATTTAAAATTAATAAATAGAAACTTTAAACAAATTTAAAAGGTCCCTGTTGCAGACTCCAGTGTAACTTAAACGCTGGCAGCATTTCCTCGCTGTATTGCGATACATATTCGTTGAGCGAGGAAAGCACCAGCTCTGGGGTGATAGTAATAGTAACTTACACACTTATTTTATAATTTTATCGTCTTTACACGCGATTTAATCTAATACTGGGCTGGATTTAGGAAAGGGAAAAAAAATCCACTAGTAAACAACTTTTCTTTTGATATTTGATTTTCACTGTTTTACCTTTACCTTCGTACAAACATGATTATATTGTTCTTAAATATTAACATAAATCATTGATCTGTATTTTTATGTTTGTTAAATACTAAAAGAATCTACTTGGTTTCACAATAAATTATTGATTGAAAAAATTGTTCATTTTATTTGGAAAATAATTTGGGGCCACTCATTTGATGCCCCGAGGCTTCCAGACCTCTAAAACCTTAATAACAGTATTAAAAGACGATATGTTACTCAACAGAAATATTAATTTTATATTTGCATAAAAACATTGTTTGGTTTTTTGTTGTTCTTTTGAGGCAAGATGATTTGTCAGAGAACGAATTGACCGAGTTTTTTGAAGGCTGTCTGCAAAGTTCATTTCCGTGACAAAAAATTCGTGTTTGATTAAAGGATCTTTTTACGACAACAGGTGCATGCGCACGAGTGCTTAAACAAGTGAATTCCTAAAGTTTCCAGAGTTTGAGTCGCATCTGTCTGATGAAAACAATTTTATTCCTTACCAGTTGGAACTCCTCAAAACTTCAAAAAAGTGTGTTATGTAGTTGTCACTTGATTTGAAGTCGTGCTATTGATGGCGACCATAGCTGGCGAGTCTTAAGCATTTTGAATTATACCTTTTAACGGAGTTTTCTATTATAAGACTCAGTTGTTCTTGTTTCTCGTGAACGTGACTAGAATGAGAGCTCAAACATTGCAGCCAAGTATAGAAAGATTGCACTTTAGGTGAGGAATTTTAAACGATATTTATGGTTTTCGAGTATATTTACACTTACTATTGTTTTTAACATTATTTTTATGTTCGTCAAATATAAAAGGGACCCGCTCTGACTGAAAATCATTTAATTATTAACACTTCGTTGAAGTAATACAGTACAATTAAAATAATTAAATAAAAAGGAGGGCAAGTTGCCTTATTGCTTTAGAGGGATCTCTTCCAAGCAAACACTGTGAGGAAAAACAATTAAACGTTTGAGTGCCATGGATTTATACTCATATGCCTAAAAATGCCAAGAAAAATCGTTGATTTTGGAAGCTCTATTGAGCTGGCAATTTTGGCACACATGCGCAGGAGCACAATCGCGCTCTTCTTTACTCAAACGGGTAAATAAGCTAAGCGCAAGAAGTGCATAACTACATAAGACATATTATAGTTACTTAAACAAAACTAATGGAACAAAGCAAAGCCATTAAAACATATGTAAACAAAAAGGGACATTAATAATAAAACGGACACACGAGAAAGAAAGAATCACGATAATTTCAAATCACCGTTTACGAAAGGGATACGATGTCGAAAACTAAATTTGTATGAAAATGACAGTTCGTGTCGACAAATTTTCATACAAATTTAGTTACTTTCTACATACACTATTTTTAAGGCATCTGGACCTAGCCCCCAGGTACTTGTAAAGTAGATATTTAAAGTAAGACAGAGAATAATGTAAAAAAAATTGCTGTTATATCCGTAGAAACACTACAATATATTAATGTTTAATAACATAAACTAAAGTCTGGGGCCATTACTTACGTAGTTAATATGTCTTGACTAGATGATAAGACTGAACTTACCTTCTTTGTGGAACCATTGCAACTGCTGGCGAGGCTCTCTGCGTCATAATGACGCGTAAATCCATAAGGGCCCGGATAATCCCGGGACACACATTGCCCCATAAGCTCGTCACCACTCACAACATTTATAAACAATCACATCTGGCAATACTTAACACAATGTTTTTGTTCTGTAGTCTGTTAATGTATTATAAACAACAAAAAATATTTTTAATTCCCGTACAATTAAGTACCTAAAGCAGACAATAAAATGATGCTTACTATAAATGCTAATCTGTCCGGAAATCGGAAACTGTTTTAATTAGTACAAACAATTTAAATTATTTGGAGGTTATTTTAACAAAAACATTGAACATTTAATTTATCTCGAGACGACGGGTTTAGACTCCTTAAAGAATTTTATTTAGTTATTTTTTTAGTAAAAAAGTGTAACAATTAAAAAAAAACTTATATTTATAATAAATACTGTATAAATTCTAAAGTATTAAACACGTACGATTTAATTATGTAGACTGAACAACTTATTCTATTACACAATGTTTTGATTTTATATCGCCAACGGTCAAAACACATGAAACAATATTGAACACATGCGCAAGCGCGTTGCGCGCGCTACGCCTTGAGCCCGACTGCATGTTGATTGGTCGACAAACGTCGATCGCAACCACCGCAGGCACGGCTGCCGCAACCATCAGATTTACTGTTATTACAGTATGTCTACTGATATTTTCAATTTACTTTCTTTGTTGCCACCCAAAGGAAGTTTACCTCTGAAATTTGAGCACACCACCTTCGTCAATATTGCTTGCTAAACGGCCACTTAAAGCTCGCATTGAGCCATCTTCCCTGGCTACTATGGTGTAAAAATCTTTAACTAAATAGTTTCTTGTCAGGGCCAATTATTATTTTACTTACATTAGGTCTTCTATATAAATATAATTCACCTGTATTTCATGTGAC
The DNA here is from genome assembly GCA_905332375.1 of Pieris macdunnoughi. Lineage (NCBI taxonomy): Eukaryota > Metazoa > Arthropoda > Insecta > Lepidoptera > Pieridae > Pieris > Pieris macdunnoughi. The sequence continues at coordinate 5,746,189 of CAJOBZ010000007.1, forward strand.
ATCTACTGTTATTTATATTACAGCACTGGATAGCGACGATGCGAAGCGTCGACAAAATACGGACCATGTTCAACGTATGTGGAGTGTGACTCATTTTATTTTTTATCCTACCACCTAATATTGTACACTACTACAATAAACTCAAATTATTATTTAAGTTTGGAACAGTTCCATAGAGTCAATAGTCTCTATAATTAATCGCCCAGATAGCGGCCCACAGATACTCTAACCGCTAAAGGGTTTTACCTAGGGTCCCAGAACTTTCTCTTCACGTCACTAAAGCAGTCAGAAATGGTAGGTGCGGAACTAAGCGGGTATACTTCCAAGACGTCAACGTGAATAACGCTCTGTAAGGATTAACCTAGTGATTTAAAAAAATATTTATTCAAGATATAACTTTAATTACAAATTACTCACAAAAAAGATTATAGAAAAATAACATTGAAAGTATTACGTAGTAGTAATAGTAAATGATTAGCTATTTGTTTAAACGATTCCCGCTTCAGGAAAGTGTGAAAATATCCTTTAACATGACGTGAAGTTGTTAAAAAAGATATATTTGTAATTTATATCAGCAAATTAACTATCCATTGCATACTCTCTCATTCAATTAAAATTCGTCTAAAAAAAACAGCTGCAGAATTGAGCGATGGGATCTCCACACACAGTCCGCAACAAATGTAATATGTCTGTAGCGGAGATGATACCTTAGTATTTTTCTTAGAGTCTTATCTCTGGATAGGGAATGCTACAATAATAGAAAAACATAGAGTGGCAGTAAGCTGTATTAATGTATAGCTCGACGCATATTGAAGGAATCATTTGATAAAGAATAAAGTTATTAAGAACTGTTAATTGTAGTGCCAAAATCACATTACAAGTCTAGATTAATATACGAATTAGTGGGAGCTGCCTTAGTTATTCTGGAAGATTATCAGACCAATACACTTTTTGGGTCGCAAAGCCAGTGGAGTAAACGTTTAATAAAAATCAATACTGAGTTATTTTACTAAACATTTATTAACAGAAAACGTAATCGATGTTATTGAAGCTGATATAATAACATTATTAATGAACTGTAACTTCTTAGTTACTTTTTAGGAGTTCGCCATTACCTTTAAAGCGTTGCTGTAAGCAGACTTTATCAAACGCTTTATCCCTAACATAAAGCAGAAATGATCGTGTTTCATGCGCACTTTTCATAGACTATATTTGATTTTATTTAATATTAGTTGTAGCTTTCACTTATTTTATTTCTCTTAGTTGTCTGGAAGTGATTGCTTTTAAGCAATAAGGCTTCCCGTTGCGCTCCTAATAATTTAAATACATCATTTTACTGGTTTTGTAAAGTAATGAGTGAATGATGAAATAAATATAATTTTTAACGCCTTATATAAAATGATTGCTTTCAAACATTACGTAGTACAAGTGTAATTTGTAGTACACATCTGTGTGTTTGGATTGAATACAGAAATAGATGGGCATGTATAATTATTGTATGACACCAACGTACCATCACCAAGTCGGAGACACATATAGTAATTTTTACAATCAGGAACTGTTGTATCGGGGAATCTACCGACCGCCAAACACACAGGTGTACAAGAATAATTAAATTCACAATCACTAGAAGCCGGATTGAATAAACTGTTCCCAGGACATTTAACTGGATTTTCCAAGATTGCACCGTTTATATAAATACAATCGATGTAACCGGAACAATTTGTCGAGAGATCCGGAATCCGGCCCACTGCTGTGCAAACCGTCGCCCCATTGCAGGTGTAGTTAGTCGTGCACTGCGCTGTGGTTGGATTAAATAAAGATGTGCTGGGACAAGTATAGTTATAATGTACATAGCTTCCACTCCACGGTAAATATACACACATGTAATATGATTTACATAGTGGGTCGTCTAAATGTGGAAATCGTCCGTTGCCAGTACAGTTGACAGCTGCCTTGGCGTACCAAAGGCAGCATATACTCTGCGAAAAAAAATCGTTCCTTAATATTAGCTGCTGAAAAGTCTTGCTTCTGGGGGGGAAAATATTATGTCTGAAAGACGGCCGACTGTCAAGGTAGGCCTGGGAGCCAGTAGAAGTATGTATAGAGCGAGAAGAAGAAGAGTGGGAAGACAAAGAGTTGAAAGCAAGTAGAAACTTCAACGTGATCTTCACTGATAAATAAACCATGTACGTATATACAGGGGCAGTTTTTAATTAAGTAACGAATTTTGGGGTGGGGACAATAGTAACAAATGCTGATTAATATTTTAAAAATAAGCTTCAGATTTCTGTTTCTGTTTCGTGATTATTTGTTTTTTGTAATAGGCAAGAAGATGATCCTGCGTCCTTCTGTGCCTGACACATGCCGTCGTCTTTTTTAATCTGAGGCAGGTCGGTTTCCTCACGATGTTACGAGCGATTAAATGCGTACGCGTACATTAAGTCAATTGGTGCCAACTGGGGTTAAAACCTACAGTCTCAGGGATTAGAGTCTCATGCTGAAGCCACTAGGTTAAAACTGCTCGTAAGTTATAGAAAAGAAAATATTGACAACTTAATTAATAAGAAAAGCCTTTGTGTTTCTCTAGGCACCACAACTGCCCCCATCTCAGCTACATGCCTCCTCTCTGTTGAGACTGACTTTAAATTAATTTAATTTAAATTAAGTAAATTTTGATTCTTCGCTTAAATTTCTGATTCGATGGTTTAGCTTAATTAATTTAATGAAAAAAATATTATTGTTTATGGGCCACACCATTGTTACAGGTTACTCTGAGAAAATTATCAAATAGTAGTAATTAAAAAAAGTCTTGTAAATTACGCACTTACCACAAAACCCATAATGTAATGTTTCCACTTCATATTTAATTATGAATTAAAGGCAATTTCCCTCGTTATAAATATGTTAGATAATAGTTGTATATTATATATAATTTCATAATATTATTGTCTTTACTAGAAAGTGCCTACGTCTTTGTCCGCGTGTCGATATTATAATATAATACCGCACCGGAATATACATAATCGAAAAGATGTCTAAAAATGGTCAAAGGCGCGCTTGTTTTCAATAACACACAAATTAAAACATAAGCTGTATTCTAATTGACAATATTTTAAAAGTTTAAATGGATTTGCGACCAGGTGCTTGAGCGTACGACTCTCATCTTTGAGCATCAACTCCGCAGTAATGGACATTTCTTTATAAGTGCGCATTTAACAATCGCTTGCAGTTTTAAGAAAAACATTGTGAAGAAACCTAGGAATATGCTAGTTTATTCTTTCCTATAATTAATTTACTACGATTTTAATTAATTTCCTATCAAAGAACCAAATCAGTTTGTTTTTGACATATTTGACACAATTATAATTTTAGTACCTAGAGATCTAAAAAATTAACATTAGTGATACTTGTTAGGGACACACAGAAAACTCAATTTCTATATTTTTATATATTAGTGTAACAAAAACCCCCATAACATTATCACAACTATTGACTTGCTTTATGTTCAAATTATCTCAATGTTAATATTGTAACAAACTCGGTTTAATCCCAGTACCAACTATTCCAAAGCTCAACAAATAAAAACGAGTGATTGTCAAGCTATTAATTAATTAATCACTCAAGTGTTTGGTATTGACTATTGTCATATTTTCCCGCCATAACATATATTGATATGTCAAAATAAAAATTCAAAGAATCTGTGATTCCACACACTCAAATTTCAATCTTCAAACATTAAAGTTATCGTCTGTCAAATGTCAGAATATTTTAAATTTTTATGATAGTTGCCTACTCACTACTGCCTAGTCTAATACGCATTAGTCAAAATATATTATATAAATATTTTTATTCTTAACTATTTCAATAGTTTAAAATAATTTTGTTTGTAAAGTTTTTATCCAAGCGACTGGAATGTTAACAAGAGCTAGAGCTTTTTCAACACAGGCGCTGAAAGTTGTCAACAATGTTGCTAAGCAACAGTTTGTGATCACTTTGCAAACAGGTTTGTTGTATAATTAAATATAATTTACTATCTTGTTTCAGAAGTCTTTTGTATATTTAAATACTGTAAAAATATTTGTTTTTGTCAGCAGAAGCCATTTTAAGCTATGAGGAAAAAGGCAAAGTAATTACATTAATTCATACTGATGTGCCTGCTGAATTCCAGGGCAAAGGTGTTGGGAAGTTATTGGGACAGGTAACAATTTGAATTTTATTACTGCCCTGAGCTTTTTGTAAATTTTTAAAATTAATTTTAAAGCTTTTTAAAATTATGTGACTAAAAACTAACTATAAGTTTCAGTTAAGTTACTTCCTTAAATATGTAATCCTTTAGTTAAATTCTTGATTCAATATAAACCTTTTATTTTACAGCATGCATTTGATTATGCATTAAAGCAGAAGCTAGATGTGATATGCAAATGTCACTTTCTAGCAAAATTCTACCAGGATAACATAAAAAATTACAAAAATCTTAATGTTAAGCTGGATTTGGATTAGTTAAAATGGCGAGTATCTTAAATAGGTGTAACATTCACTATTATATAAGAGAAAAATGCTATGGCAAAGCTAAAGAAATTTCTAAACATTCATCATTACAGCCTAGTGAATCTTCTGAATTTTTATTTTACCACGCTTTATGCAATATATTTGAAGGCCAAGGCCAGTTAGGCATAAATGAGTTGCTGCCACTACAGTCTAATCAAGATATCAACTTAGCTGTAGTCATGTCACTTATCTATAGCCACAAGCTTGTAAATACCATAGAAAAAGATGATTTATATAACTTGGAAGCTAAGTTAAAAGAAGAAAGGAAACATGCAGATGCAAAATCACTATACTATGCTGGTCTCTTCCTATCATTTGCTGGAAAGTATGAAAAATCTGCAGATTATGTAAATAAATCTCTAAGAAAGGATCCAAATAACCTAGACGCAGTCATACTTAAAGCATACAATGATATGTATTTGAACTTAGATATGCATGCATCAATACAAGACTCCTTGGAGTTAATTTTAAGTAAAAATGATAAAAATGTGGAAGGTTTACTTGCATTGGCAAAATTAAAGTATCTATTAAAAGATCACGATTTATCTAATTTGACTCTTGATAAATTGATTGTCCACTATCCTAGAGAAGTCGTTCCTTTGATTGAGAAATTAAAAAATGAATTTGCTACTCAAAGATGGGAGGCTGTATATGACACCATAGAGCGAGTACTATCTTTAGAACCAACTAATCTAGAAGCTTTGAAAATTCGAATATTCATTGCCCTATGTAAAAATTCAGATTATATAGAAGCAGTTGACCAATTAAATACACTATATACAATTTTGGAAAACGAGGAGACACAAAATGGATATCAGTTTTATGACATTGCACAGACGTTTTCTAAAATATGTGCAAAGTCTAGTACAGTTGTATCGCAAGTTTATAGATTTGCACAATATGCATTTGAAATGTACTCAAGTAATGTTGAATATTTAAGTGAAGTTGGGTATCAGTGTATTCTACAAGGCAAATACAAAGATGCACTAAGTTTCTTTAAGGCAGCCAGCAAAATTGATAGTAACTCTATAACAGCATTATGTGGTTTAACACTATGCCAAATGTCTGATAATGGCCCAACAGACCAAGTAGCACAGCAAGTGGAATTGTTATTTGAAATGCAGGGAACTAATAAATTTCCAATTTTATACCTACTAACCGCACAATTGCATACAAAAGATGCAACTTCATATCTAAATAAGGCAATTGATTCTCAACTATCCAAAGCCAACACACACCCATACAGTTTGACATACATCAAAAACCTTGACCCCGAATTTTTGCTCAACGTCTACAAAGAGTATAAAAAGTATTTGCCGAAGAAACCCTTAGTTATAACTAGCTATTTATCCTACTCACAGGATGAAAAGAACGTATCAGTTGAGAAGTGCCTTAAATTATTGAAAACGATAACTGATGCTTGTCCAGGCTTAATACCAGCTTTACACGAGTTAGCTAAACTACAGTTTCAGTTTGGTTTGCCATTAGAAGCGGAGAAGTTGGCTTTACAAATTGGAGATATGGATAATACACATGCGGGAAGTCAAGTTCTGTTAGCACAGATCTATATACAACAACAACAGTTTTTAAAGGCCGCTCAATGCTTGGAAATGTGTCTTAGTTACAACTTCAAAGTGAGGGACAGTGCGATGTATCATTTTTTAAATGGTGTGATTTTGAAAAATTTAAACCAAGCACAAGATGCCCTATCATTTTTTACAACAAGTCTTCATATTCTTAACAGCAAGAATAACATAGGTACGAACAAACAAATTGATGATTTCAATATAATAGATAAAGCCACATTGTATCTTCAAATGATTGAACTACAAACTGTGGTAGGATTATTTGGTGATGCAGGGAAAAATTTGCAGGTAATTTAAATTTTTATTTAAAAAAATCATCTTATTATATTACTCATTAAGTTATATAAATAAATGTATTGATTGTACGCACAACGGACCATTTACGAGTCTAATTGCGGAGAAAGGAGTCCTACTACCCTAACCATGTATTGATTGCGTGTAAGTTTTATTTCTGTTTAATTAATTAAGTCTATTAGCACTTGCTTGTCGTGTATAAAAGCTCTGTTTTTTTCAAAGATTTAAAGTCAAGAGTTATCTTAAGTATGGTGCCTCTTTTATAAATCTTAAATCTCTTTTAACACCCTATTAAAAATCTATTTATATCTATCTACGTCTCACTTATCACAACGCAAACATAACTTGATAGAAAGACAAAAGAATAGTTACGTAATATAGAGTGATTTACTTTATAAGAATAAGGGGACTACATTTCAATTATCTACTCTATCTTTCTAAAAGGGATTCATTCAAACTAATTCTTTCAGGAGGCAATTCAAGAGTTCTCATACACATCTGAAGAGAATCGTCTTTTAATTGCACGAGCCGATATTGCTCTTCGTAAAACAGATATCGATACAGCAATAGACACATTAAATGAAGTAAAACCAGGGCAGCCATATTACTTCCAAGCTCATAGTAAAATGGCCCATATATACCTTAAAGAGAAGAGGGATAGGGGAATGTTCACGAATTGTTTTAAGGAAATCGTTAGTAATCATCCGATGGCAGATGCTCATACTATGATGGGTGATGCCTTTATGTCTATACATGGTATGTCTGAATCTCCATTTTATTTTAACGGCACTTCCTGTTCTTGACAATCACTTAAATGGGCTATTTGACAATATTTATTTATTTCGTATAGTTTAGTAACAATTATTCTTATTTTTTTATTTTTTGAAGTGAAACTTTTTTATCGGCGTTGGAAAAAAAAATCCGTCACATTTTTCCATTACGCGCCATCTTTTTCTTGTCCCTACCACGGTTGATTCGAAGAGATTCGAAGCCATTAATAACGATAACAAAGATAGGGTAAAATGAAATAATTGTATTTATATTAATGTCTATGATAGTAAAAGCTTTGTTAAACTTTATCTAATTTAACTTTATTATCATTTTTCGAAAAATAAGGTCATAAAGAAGTTTCACTTACGTGTGTACACTAGTACACGCACACATTTTTATTTATTTACAGTATACATTTACACACAAATCTTCCGTTAATTTTTACTATTATTATTACATTCTTTTTCTTTTTTTTGCGTCTGAGGCGCAAACTAACTGTTGTTGTTTTATGGCAAAATGACCAGCGTTGTGGAACACGTCTCCTCCACAGCATAATACTGAGGGCCAGTTACTGCCACAACACACACACATTACACACATAAAAAGTACCTTATTTCTTTTTTTCCTTTCCATAATTTTTTTTAAGTATTATTATTATTTTTTGTGTTTCGTTAGTAATAAATGTAATGTCTGTTATTTTAGAGCCAGTACAAGCAGCTGAGTCGTACGAAACGGCATACAAAGGGAATCCGAGCAATATTCAGTTAGTAAAGAAACTTGGTGTTGCTCTTGTCAAAATGCACGAATATGATAAAGCTGTTCGGCACTATGAAAATGCAATTGACCAATCAGATGACGATGAATTAAGATTTGAATATTTGGAGCTTCTTCTCAAGGTATGTAAAGCGCCGATAACATTAAAGAAACAGCAGAACCAGTTCTTTTTTTATGTAACACACAGTTATACACACATACACTCACTTTAAAGGCCGACAACGCACTCGCGAGCCCTCTGCCATTGACAATGTCAATGTGCGGTGGTAACACTTAACATCAGATGAGCCTCTTGCCTGTTTCCCAAAAAAAGGTCACATTTTCTGAAAACTCAACTCAAAGACCCCTTATGTCAAATTTCATAAATTTTGACACACAGGAGTGTTACTTAGCCCTTGATAGTTGGATTAAGCAGCACTTAAAATTGATTGTATGTTAACAGCTCAAACAATATGACAAAGTGGACTCCGTAATATCCTCTCAACTGAACCAACCACACAATAAAGAGAGAGACACTCCAACACTGAAGCGCCGTATCAAACTCCTACTGACTCAAGCGAAAAGCCGCGATTTAAAAAACTCAGCGAACACAAACCTTATACTGTCAGAAGCGAAAGATCTCCAGAATGCGGTCTTAAAAAGAGTCGAGATAGACTCAAAGGGAGATCTGCAAGAGGAGAAAGAGATGCTGTCAAAGATTATATGTTTGCTGTCGAAGGTTAAAGCGGTTAAAGAACCGGGAGTAGCTGCAAGTCTTCTATCGGAGGCATTGATGTATTCGCCCAGAAATCCGGAGACCTTGTTTGCATTGGCTAAATTGTATGCGCAGGTAAAATTTTATTTCTCTTACTTGAGTCAGAAAGAGTATCAGCGTAATGTGAACCAATTATTATTATTTGCTTGATTTCATTCACAATAATTATATTTTTCATATGAACACTGTCAAAAAAAAGTGTCGCTACCTTTTAAGTCTGGGCCTAATCTAGCATTGCAGCGACCTCAAATGCTATATTTCTTTAGTACAGTTTTTCTAGGTAAGGTAAGATTAAGGTAAGATCAGGTAAGATTTTAAAAAGGTTACATATTGGGTAAGAATTAAAAAAAAATACTTATTAGGTAAGAATTTTTAATGCGCACAACCAATTGTGATTAAGCGTCCAGTTCTTCGAGCGTTAGAACCCTGATATTCCTTTTTAAACATCGAGAGTAAACTGTCATTCAGACCTTATCATGAACGAAGAGCAGTGTTGGCCTAGTGGTCTCAACGTGCGACTGTCATCCACGTACGTTCGATCCCCGGCTGTGCACCAATGGACTTTCTGTCTATGTGCGCATTTTGCACTCGTTCGTACGGTGAAGGAAAATTGTGAGGAAACCGGCAAGCCTAAGGCGCGAAACACACATCCGTGCCTTATCTGTTCCACGCCGGCTCTGCGCCTGCGCCGGGCCTTCACCTTACGCCTTTTCTGTATGTTTCGCGCCTTAGACCGAAAATGTCAACGGTGTGTGACAGGTACAGAATGATCACGGAACAGATTCAGAGCTCTGATGCCCAGACCTAAAAGGTTTTAGTTCCATTGGTATATATTAAGTTAAACGAAAAAAAATATTATGTACTATGATTTAAGTTTATATAACTCTTCAGACACAGTCAAATTTCTTCTTCAAAACAAAAGTAAGCTGCCTTCAACAATACAAATTTTCTCAGACCAAACTCCAGCACAGCAAAAATTCCTAAAAAACTTAAAAGAAGAATTGCTCCAACGTCAAAGTAATGGCGAAACAGACATAACAATAAAATATAAAAACGGAACACCATTAATAACAAAAACTTCATCAAAAAACTGATAATTAAAGAAGCAATACCGAATGTAAACACATATCAACTGCTCGACAGCTACAACGACTTACAAAAAACTAATTTCAGACTGTCATTCTTTTATCTAAATGCTCGAAGTATTTGCAAACAAGGAAAGTTTGATGAACTACAATGCGTGCTTAAATCGTTCTCGACAACTATACACATAATATTACTAACTGAAACCTGGATCAAAAATGAGAAACAGGCTTGCGAACTAAAACTACCAAATTACACACACTATTACAATTTTCGTACAGATACAATTGGTGGTGGAGTTTCTATATATGTTCATAACAGTCTTGAGCACAACTTGTCAGAATCAATCTACCAGGATGGAAATAATTATCTTTGGGTACAATTAAAAAGATATAAAATAGAAGTAGGTGTCATCTATTACCCTGGTAATACTAACTACAATCAATTCCTTGAAGCATACACTCAACAGCTTCGGAGAAGACGCAGAGCTATAGTTTTTGGAGATTTCAATACAGATTTATTAACTAAAAACACTAAATCTAAGCAGTACATTGAACTTATGAACGAAATTGGATATACAATACTCAATAAAATATCTAAAAAGTATTCCACAAGGGATTCAACAACACGAAAATCTATATTAGATCACGCTACAACGAACCTAATAAGAGATCACTTTCACATGGCTTTAATAGAATCTTCTATGTCAGACCATAAACATATATATGTAGAGTTAAAAACTGTCAAGATTCTGAAGAAAGAAATTATCGAGTACCAAGCGATCGATTACGAAAAATTGGGAAAATTAACAACAACTCTTGGACTTGACGAAGATAATGATGACTACAAGATACTGGAAAATTCTATTATAGATCACGTAAACAACTGTAAAATAATCAAAAAGAAAATACTTAATGAACCTCAAAAGGATTGGATTAATAATGATTTAATCAGCGAAATAAACCAAAGAAATAAACTATGGATAAAATTAAAAAACATGCGTGACTGTGAAACTACGAAGCAAGAATTCGAAGACTATAAAAACTATGTTTGTAAACGCATTAGGGATACCAAAGATGCCTATTACTTTCAAAAATTCATAAAATTAAAAAATAATCCGAAAAAAATGTGGAACCTTGTAAATGACCTAGCAAAAAATAAAACAAATACTAGCTGTGGGCCTTCGAAAATTATAATAAATTCTATCGAAATTACTAATAAAAACAATATTTGTGAGGAATTTAACCGATACTTCACTGGAATAGGTAAAATTCTGGCTGACGAAATACCAAAAACCTATCATGATAATTTTTCAAAAGCTTTACCTTCAACTAAACAGTCTACAAACTTGATGTTACTAGAACCATGTAGTAGTGACGAAATTTTAAAAGTAATAAATAATTTGGATACACATTGTAGTGCAGGCCTGGACGGTATTAGCACAAAGTCTATAAAATGTATAAAAGATCATATTGCTAAAAACCTATCTAAATGTTTTAACAAATTATTAGAAATTGGAGAATTCCCAGACTCTCTAAAAATAGCTAAAGTTACTCCCATTTTTAAATCTGGATCTAAAACTAATACTGGAAACTATAGACCAATCTCGGTGCTACCCATAATAAGTAAAATACTTGAAAAGATACTATATAACCGTCTTACAAAGTATCTAACGTCTATAAATTTTTTATTTGAACGACAGTATGGTTTTAGACCAAAAAGTAATACTTTAACTGCAACTATTGACCTAATTACTAAAATTAGGACCAACATAGATAATAAAAACATTACGTTAGGTGTATTTATTGATTTAAAAAAAGCATTTGATACTGTAAGCCATAAACTATTACTACAAAAGCTTGAATGCATTGGAATCAAAGGCACAGCTCTCAAAATTTTTCAATCATATTTAAAAAATCGATTTCAGGTAGTTAAAATAGATAATACTCAGAGTAAACCATTGCCTATCGAATACGGCGTTCCACAGGGTTCTATTTTGGGTCCATTACTCTTTCTTATTTATATAAATAACTTGCATGAAATTGGATTAAACGGTCACCTTACTTTATATGCAGATGATACGTGTTTATTTTACTTTGGCAGTTCAATCAAAGATATCTTCAGCAGAGCCCAAGAAGACCTTAATCTACTCTTCACTTGGTTTCAATATAATTTACTCACTGTCAACGCGTCGAAAACATGCTACATTATATTTAAATCTAAAAATAAAAAAGTTTTACCTCATGATCCATTAAAAATAAATAACACGGTCATAGAAGAAAAAAGTACAGAAAAATATCTCGGGCTTAGAATGGATAGCGGTTTGACGTGGAATACACAAATTGAGAACACCAGATCTAAGCTCTGTTCACTTATGGGATCACTTCGACACATTGCTCGGTGTATCCCACGTCAGGTACGTTACATCATCTACAACTCGTTGGTCAAGCCACATCTACTTTATTTAATTGAAGTATGGGGCAGCGCCGCTAAAACTAAATTAATAAATATTCAAGTATTACAAAATAAAATTATAAAAATACTGTTCCACTATAATTATCTTGCACCTACCATAAATATATATCGAGACACAAACATAATGAATCTAAAACAACTTTATATTTATCACACATGTATTCTTGTAAAAAAATTTATAACAAGTTCTCTCCATACTAGTTTAGCATTCTCCAAACCGCCACGTGTACGAAGTATGCGTCGAACGAGTTATCTTGCATTACCTAAAGTACGTACGAACTACGGCAAAAAAATGTTTACCTACGAAGGCGCACAGCTGTATAATAAACTACCCACAGATATAAAAAATATTACTTCTATCAATTCATTCAAATCGAAGCTAAGTGAATATGTTAAACAAAATTACTTTTAAATTCATTTCTTATTACTTACTTATTACTTACTTTTAATTCATATTTCTTTGTTTACTTTTATTTTTTAAATTTATTGCATATACGGCTATATTTTATTGTGATTATTTTAAGAACGACTACAATGTTATGTTATCTAGAGTATTATTCTCATGTAAGTGACATTTGTTGTCTTTTTTGAGAAATAAAGTCTTTAAACCTAAACCTAAGTTTTCTTAACCGTTTTTAGATGAATAATCCAGAAAAGTGTGAACAAACGTGTAGCGTTCTGTTGAATGCGGAGCCGAACAACGAGTCCGCGGCTGTCATGATGGCTGATTTGGCTTTTAGGAAGGTATTTTAAAACAAATATTTATATGTGGGCAATTAAAACACATTTTATGACAAGCGTCCAATTGTGTAAAAACATAGAACTGTTTTGTTCCCGTAAGAGTTTAATTCTCCTTATGATTAAAGATAATGTGTAAATGCTTGATTTGTCTTGTGCCTATATCCGACACAGATCCCGCAAATTAAGCCGGCAACGCACCCACGAAAAATGGGTCTCCATAGCTGCGATTATTGCCCTTTTTGGGCGTCCTGTTCGCTCGTTTGCCACCTTATTCTAAAAAAAAACGAAAAAATATTATTTCGCCTAGAATCAAACAGATGATCTTAGCTCGTTGTTATCGCATTTAACTAAAATCATGGCTGATAGAGACATGTATTTATTTATAAAAGGCATCTTTTTACTCTCTCAAAGAAGAAAAAGAAAGAGAGAGAAAAAAAAATAAAGCCAGTAATAATATCAAACTCATAATTAAAATCGTTTTCAGGGGGAATTAGAAACAGCTCAGCGCCACTTAAGCCAGATTTTATCAGTGAAACCGACAAGTTGGGAGGCGCTTGCGCAGCTCGTTGAGGTCCAATGGCGAAGAGGGAAAATCTCTGAAGTGGACCCAATTATGGAACAGGCCAGACTGACTATGGGGAAGCAGGAGGATCCTGGTAAGGATTTTATGGTTTTTGTATTATGACTTAATTTACAGATTTTTTTATTACTTTGAATAGAATAGTGTTGGCCTAGTGGATTCAGCGACTCTCATCCCTGAGGTCGTAGGTTCGATCCCCGGCCGTGCACAAATAGACAGTCTATATTATGCGCATTTAACATTTTAATTTTGCTCGAACGGTGAAGGAACACATCGTGAGGAAACCGACATGTCTTAGACCCAATGAGTTGACGGCGTGTGTCTGGAGGCTGATCACCTACTTGCCTATTAGATTGACAAAGCTCGCTTGCGCAACATGGCGTAAAAACAACGTAAATTTATGCGATATTGTGGATCCACGGCTGCAAGTTTTACCACGAATAAAAAAAAATACGTCATGGCTATCAAACTATTTAATCGCCTTCCTAGAAGTTATAGATCACTGCCGGTGATTAAATTTTAAAGGCAAGATGGTAGAGTATCTAGGCCATAAGTTTTGACAACAATTTTAAATAACTCAACTTATTATTATGATATCATGATAATTAATATGACATTTTTATAATTAATCAATCTGAATGTACCACTTTCTATGCAAATAAACGATTTATTATTATACTAAATTACCTAATTTATTTATTTACGCATAAAAGTATTGAGTAGACTTAAAGTAGAAGTTACAGTATTGTGTCAATATATTTGGCTATTCTATTGATTTCTTAACATTTTCTAACGTATTTATTCAATTTTTCAGATTACTCGTTTTGCGAAGGACTATACTCATCATACCAGGGAAAAGTAAATGCTGCGTTACGTCAATTAAATATAGCAAGACGGTCACAAAGATGCGCAGGCGCCGCCGCCAAGCGGATGGTCCTGCTTTGTCTTACACAACATGCGCAGGATTCACTACGGGAAGAGTAAGGAAATTTTAAAGATTAAAACTATCAAACCGTCGTCTAATTGCTAACATACCTAGGACTCTAGGTAATCAAAAGGAAGGCGTATAAATACACCAAGCCGGAACAGAGGCAGTCGGTTCTCGGTCCTTAACAAAGCTACACTTTTTAATTTCTAAATATATTTTTTTATAGTTAAATTTGTGGCCATGACCAACAAAAGCTACTAAAGTCTCGTATAGTATTTTGTCTCATTTGGGATTGAATGTAAAATGTAATCATGATAAATGGAAGAAAGGATATAAACAGTCACAGATTAGTCTAAAATAAGAGCATTATTACTCAGAGTCAAGTGTCAAGCTTAAAACAGTGTATACGTTACAATCATTAAGTGCTTTTATAAATATTAATTGTGGTTATTTGTTGTGAAAAGTGTTGTTAAAGTCAAGAACTATATCAGGCTCACGTCATCCATTATTATCTCAACGAAACACACAACATTTTTACAAATATCATATTAAAAATTTTTGCATCACAAATCAAGATACCCTCATTTGTTTTCTTGTTATTTTTTTTTTTTGTATAAATTACAACTTTGTGATACCGTCACATAACTGACAAGCACAGACTACTGATACGAGACGACAAGATATACGTATTGTTGCCATCGAAACCATAGTGCACAAGCTTGCTCGGTTACGTTTTCCTTATTCAACAAGCTTGGTAACGGGATGAAGTGCAAAGCTTGCAACAAAATTGTGAAGCCAATTGAAGACAAAGTTTGTTCTCTGTGTGTTGGGCACTATCACTACCTATGCTTGGGTACTACAACGGAGAACTTTCACAAAGAATCTAAGCAGGCAAAAGCTAATTGGAAGTGTCCCAATTGTAAAAGTATAGAAAAGAAAGGTGAGGCCCCAGTAAGGCAAGAGAATCCGAGTGCTGTAGTTTGTTCACCCTCATCGTTGAGCGGTGTAGGTGATTCTTACATGGATGAGCTTAAACAGTACATAGAGGCCAAACTCCAAGAGACAACTGCAACTATTCTAGCAGAAGTTAGGCAGCAGATAATATTGGAAAATAAGTCAATTCACGAGGATTTTGAGCAGCTGAAAGAAAAACTTAACTACTTTTCATCACAATTTGAAGGTATAAATAAGAAAGTAAGCGAGAACACAAAAGTCATAGAAACGCTTCAGGCAGAGAACAGAGCTTTGTGGAGTCATCTTAATGCCCTGGATCAGCGTTCAAGGTCCTGTAATATAGAAATTCAATGTGTTCCTGAATTCAAATCTGAAAATCTTCTGACGACCATCAAACAGCTTGGAAAAGTAACATCAAGAGATATTAAAGACACAGAGATAGTAGATTTCCACAGAGTGCAAAAGCTGGACCAACAATCCAGCAGGCCCCGTTCCATCGTTGTTAAACTCATCAGCCCTCGAGTACGAGACGAGATACTGGCATCCGTAAGACGTTTTAATCAGGCAAATCCCCAAGAAAAGCTGCATTCTGGACATCTGGGTATTGCTGTGAGCACGCATTCCGTATACGTTACAGAACAGCTGTCACCCGCAAATAAGAAACTGCATGCCGCTGCTCGAGTAGCCGCAAGGGAAAAGGGATACGAGTTTCTGTGGATTCGTAACGGAAAAATATTTGCTCGGAAGAACGTTACCTCAAGGTCTCTTCTAATTGATAGTGTGGAAAAATTGAAAAACTTGTAAATACTTAAGTAAATCAGTTTCCCCTTTAATTTTCGTCTCCTAAGTTTGTGTTTTGGTACTGTCTAAGTGTTATTTGCCTCAAAATTTTAAACATATACTATCAGAATGTAAGAGGCTTGAGAACCAAAACGAATACATTTTATTTGAGCTCTTTGCGTTATGATTATGACGTCATAGTTCTAACGGAAACCTGGCTAAATGACTCGGTTTTTGATCATGAATTTTTAGACCTAAGGTATACGGTATTCAGAAGTGATCGTAACAGAACAATATCATCCAGGACCAAAAAAGATAGGGGGTGTATGTATCGCGGTGCACAAACGTTTAGAAGTTATCGAGCGACCATTATGGAAGTCCATGTGTGAGGATTTATGGGTGAGTATAGGTCTTACCAGGGGAGCAACGCGGTTCAACCTCAACATATGTGTAGTATACATACCTTCTCCAGTAAGTATTGATTATTTGGAATTATTTCTGAACAACATGACCGATGTATTTTGTAACAGAATAAATCAAGAAGCAACTATAATATTAGGCGACTTTAATATGACAAATATTATGTGGCAGGTCGACGAAAGACATTTTTCATGCATACCGGTTAAACTAAGCCATGGTAGAGTAGAAAATACATTCTTAGATGATATCACCTTTTGCAATCTTAAACAGTGCAATATGGTTAGGAATACTTCTAAACGAACTCTGGATCTAGTGCTAACTAACTCCCCCAAAACGGTAAAGGTGAGTGAATGTTTAAATCCACTTATATATTTGGACAGTCACCACCCTGCACTTGAAATCGAGCTTGTAGCGCAGGGACAAATAAAATATCTTAAGCATAAAAGAGTTCCCTTTTTAAATTTTAATAAATCTGACTTTACTAGAATTGACGAGTCTCTCTCTCATCTACAATGGGCTGAGATTTTGGGATCTAATGCAGACATAAATCAAATGGTGGAAAATTTTTATGCAAAAGTTTTACCAATACTGAAAGAAAATACGCCATATACCATGCCAAAATGTGAATCATACCCTCCCTGGTTCAGTAGACCCCTAATTAAATGCGCGAAAGAGAAACTTAAATATCACAAAAGATACAGGTTATATCAAAATCCAAGAGACAAACAAACATTCGATATATTACGACGAAGATATGATGAAATGGTTAGGGAGTGCTATAGAACTTTTAAAGAGAACGCTGCCTCAGCTTTGAAACAAAATCCAAAATACATATGGTCCTACGTTAATAACTTAAAACATAATAGTTGTTCTGTACCAAACCAAGTCCTTTGGGGTTCTAAACAGGCGAATGGTGGCCAAGAAATATGCGATTTATTCTCAGAATACTTTCAATCAGTATATCAGCTACAACCCTCATTAACAACAACATCGTCAGATATAGATCCTTCTTCTCCAATAACTGAAGGGGTAGTCCCTGGGTGTTTATCCCTCGTTGCATAATGTGATCCTGGAAGTATCTGAAGTTCGCGCCGCCATTAGGAAGTTAGACGCAAACAAAGGTATAGGGTTAGATAATATACCTAATGTTGTGCTAAAGAAATGTGCCGAAAATATATCGATTCCCCTATGCATGATTTATAACGAGTCTTTGCGTCAAGGTGTGTTTCCTACCGTATGGAAAGCTGCTCGGGTAACACCTATTCACAAAGGTGGAGATAGAAACGTTGTTCAGAACTATAGACCAGTTTCAATATTGCCAGCACCTGGAAAAGTGTTTGAGTCTCTTATTCAGCAGAGAATTTTTTGGCATGTAAAACAGAATATACACCCAGAGCAACATGGTTTCATGCCAAAGAAATCGACCACTACGAATTTGCTTGGTTTCACTGAGGACATAGCGAAGGGAATCGACAACGGACAGGAAATCCATGCAATATACACCGACCTCAGTAAGGCTTTTGACCTCATTTGCCACGATTTACTACTGCAGAAGATCTTTTCCATGGGCATCCATGGGTCATTGTTTAGGTGGTGTGACTCGTACTTAAAAAATAGGACACAACTGGTAAAGATCAGAGGGCATGTGTCTAACGGTCAGCCTATACCTATGGGTGTACCACAAGGATCGCACTTAGGGCCTTTATTCTTTATCATTTTTGTGAATGACTTAGCATATAATTTGAAGTGCAATTTTAAAATGTACGCTGATGACTTAAAATTATACCAACATGTTCAACAGGATATTGATATTGATTTTCTGCAGGAGCAACTAAACAAAGTTAACATTTGGTGCGGGCTGAATAGAATGATTTTAAATGAAGGAAAGTGCTGCTGCATAAAATTTTCGAAAAAAAAGAAATCTTCACCACTAACATACTGCATAAGGGGCCAGAAACTTCAAGAGGTTAAAAGCATAAGAGATTTGGGTGTTATTATGGATAGTTCACTAAGTTTTAGGGAGCATGTGGATAGTATTATAAAAAGATCCTCAAAGCTCTCTGGTTTTATCTCCAGAATAACAGGGAGTCTTACCGATCCCAGTGTCGCAGTTACTATTTTTACCAGCCTCGTTAGAAGCATATTGGAGTTCAATAGTTGTGTCTGGTCTCCAATGTATTTAACCCATTCAGCGAGGCTGGAAAGGGTGCAGAGAAAGTTTTTATACCATCTATCCTTTAGAAATAATAAATGTGCAATGTTGAGTAAATATGAGGATAGGTTAAATTTCTATAACTTGGAATCTCTGAGTGTTCGTAGAGCAAATATCGACTTGCTATACCTATTTAAAGTAATTAACGGAATTGTGGATTGCCCAGAAATTTTAGAACGTTTATCCATACAAGTTCCTCGGGTTGGGAGTCGTTTGTACAATCGAAGATGTTTTCACATCCCACATTGTCGAACAAACGTTGGCAGAAACTCACCAATTAATAAGTTATGTCGCTACCATAATGATATTGCACAGAGTTTTGACATTTTTCACGGTTCTCTGGCCTCAGCTAAGAGTAGAATTAGGACACAGTACCGATAATTTATTTTCTTGGTTCAAATAGTTTAATTCTTTTATAGTTTGCATTTTTAATTTTTATGCTTGTTTGTATTTAACACTGTTTTTTGTATCTACTTGATTTCGCTGGTCGTGTCCACATGTTATAGGGACGGCACCGCTTTTGATATTTATGTATGTATGTCAATTTATATCATGTGTTTGTCCTAATTTTGTGGTCCAAAAAATAATAAAAAAAAAAAAAAAAATTACTAGTATAGCATATAAAAACTCCTTATTGAAAACTTTGTGGAATAAACCATAAAACCTCTTTTAAAGGTGTCATATTTTTAATTACTGTATTCTGTGCTTGAAGTTTATCGTTATAAAATTGCTTCGACATAATCGTGATAAAATGTAAGAAAGTCGCTAAAGTGTCACAGATTAGTCTAAATTGGGATATGAAAACTCCTTATTACAAATTTTGTGGAATAAACCAAAAAACCTTTTTCAATGATGTTATATTTTTTAATTACTGTATTCTGTGCTTGAAGTTTATCGTTATAAAATTGCTTCGACATAATCGTGATAAAATGTAAGAAAGTCGCTAAAGTGTCACAGATTAGTCTAAATTGGGATATGAAAACTCCTTATTACAAATTTTGTGGAATAAACCATAAAACCTTTTTCAATGATGTTATATTTTTTAATTACTGTATTCTGTGCTTGAAGTTTATCGTTATAAAATTGCTTCGACTTAATCGTGATAAAATGTAAGAAAGTCGCTAAAGTGTCACAGATTAGTCTAAATTGGGATATGAAAACTCCTTATTACAAATTTTGTGGAATAAACCATAAAACCTTTTTCAATGATGTTATATTTTTTAATTACTGTATTCTGTGCTTGAAGTTTATTGTTATAGAATTGCTGCGACGTTCTGAAATTTGAATGTTAATTTCAGTGACACTCGAATTCTCGCCTTACGCACTGCGGAGAAATTGCTTGTCGAAGTGAACACATCTGAGAGGAAGGGTCTTCACGCATTACTGCAATTGGCTTCCAAACAGAAGTCGCAGGCTGAAAGAGTTCTCCAAGAACTGTTGCCGTACGTCAGTGAGGAAGGAACACAAGACGATCCATATTTGATCCTGGCGATTGCTAGCGCGTAAGTTCTGCTTGCCTACCCCGTAAATTCAAAATCTATGTTATAAAGTTCGTTATGGACATTCATAGAATTAGATTGTACCATCATAACATATTTGGACGATATTCTTGCAAATAAATTATTATTATTATTATATGACCCCTTAGTAGCAAAGGCTACCTATATAAAAATTGTATATGCCTAACAGTATATAAATTTTAATTTACGTAGGTATTACAATCACGAACTAGTGTTTAATTACAAAATATCCATTGGTGCACAGCCGTGATTCGAACACACGACCTCATGGTTGAGAGGCGTAGACTATCACTACCAAGAAAATATATGAGCGAATTCCAAAAGTTCAAATGGTATATAAAAATAATTCTTATGTATATTTATTGGTCTTTTAACTTGAAGTTGTCAACTCTTTATAACATCATTCGTTATAACGAAAAAGGCTCTATAACGTAAAATGAGTTACATTTGTTTGGTTGAATACAAAACCCATACATGATTTCTGCCTTTTTAACGCAACAGCCATTCTCTATAACGAAGAAATATTGGCATATTTAGACATCAACAAAATACTTAGGTGTAATAATTGTTTTTAAAATCAGCTTACAAAACTAACCTTTTGAGGTTCCGAAATTTCTAAGAAAGACACCTGAGGTCATAAACAGCCTTCTCGCCTTTGTTATTGTTAATTGCATTAACAAGTGTGCCATTATTCTTAGATTAAATTGCCTATAGGATATTTTGGTCTCAGTTACTAAACGCACCATCGTCATCTATCGTGTATTATCAGTCGTAAACAAACTTTGAAACTGTTAAGAGTAGTAAAAAAAAAGCTTTATGTGTTTAGAATAATTTACCTATAGATAGTAATAACATTAGAATATATTCCCTCCCTGTAACGAACACCCTATATAACGAAATAAAATTCTCGGTCCCTTGATATTCGTTATAAAGAGTTTACACTGTATCTTTATTCATGTAGGTAAACAAGTACACTTATGAATTGTCAGAAAGAAGTTAAATTAATTGTGAATTTACATTTACATTACATATTATATTGACGAAATATGGGCGAATTTTTGGAAGCCGGTGCTAAAAATCAATGTCTGAAAAGAAAAGAAAAACTATAGTAGTAATTCATTAAAAATCGTATACTTTAAATATATCGCAACAGGTACAATATAGTGAAGCAACCCACTCGAGCCAAAAATATACTAAAAAGAACAATCTCTTCTATGACGTGGACTCCTGAGAAAGCCGATGGGTTGGAAAGGTAAGTGTTTATACATTATCTATTTCATGAATTTAGAGTAAGGTAAAAGGTTGAGACTTCGCTTAGTAAACCTTATAACACGATATTCTTATAACACATTTTCATATCACGCGATTTCAGTCCCTCTTTTAACACGTTTCCTCATATAACGCATGTATTTATTATCAGTTTTTTCTTAATCGATTTAAATCCCCTTTAACGAAAAATGTTAAACGTGACTCGTTTTTACATAACGCGTTATATGAGGTCATACAAGCGCGTTATACGAGAATACTCCTACAATGCGCTGTATAACATCGGGGAGTCGTAATAAGCGTCATGGGACTATAAGACAAGATTAAAAAAAACTATTATTTATTCGTTACTATAGAACCAATATATTTTTCAGCAGTTATATCGCTCCATTCCTGTAAACACAACAAACAAGTTTTTAAGTGCTTACGATGATTCTTAAATTACTATTTTATTTTGATAAAAATTTGTCACCCACAAATTAAATTCCAAGACTGTATATAGATATATAGATATGCGAAGACATTATTTACATCTCATTGTCGTTTTGACTAGTCTATGACATTTTTTAAAATCATCAATCAATAAATTCTGGTGGGACTTCTTTCAAATAGCCATTCTCAACTCTGAATGTTAAAACATTAAAAACCTAAGCATATTTAAAAAAAATTGATACAATATTGTCGCTTACAAAAGAAATATCTAAGCCATGTTTGCATTAAATTTAAATGTGTATTAACTTAATGTATAGTATATTTATAAATAAAGGAATCCCAATGAATTTCAATATAAATTTCTGATGTTCATCTGTGTTTTTTCCTTTCTAGTTTGTATTTTGTTTACATATAATCAATAATTGTGTGTAAAATTAAAGTTATATTTTCGTGTATTTTTTGTAAAGATGCTGGCTAGAAGTGGCCGATATCCAGATTAATTCGGGAAGAATTGAGGCCGCAAAGGAGCTCCTTGCGAAAGTCCTTACACACAATAAGTCTTGCATCGCTGCTTATCAATACCTAGGTAAGAATCTTACTAGGCTTTACTTACTACCTAAACTCTAAAGTATAGGAAAATTTTGACTCGCCCCCTGAAGTATTTCCGAATCTTTGACTTAGGGTCCTTCAAGAAAGGAGCGTATCAATACTTAAATGGAAACGCACTCGCAGGCCTTCTGGCATTGTGAGTGTCTAAGGGCGGCGGTTTATTACTTAACATCAGGTGAGCCTCCTTGCCCGCTGTTTCAATAAAAATTTACTGCAATTCATCCTCCCCCCCTCTTCTTGTCAACAAAAGAACGCTATCAAAAATAATAGTACATAAACGTATTATAAATTTTTATAGGAATCCTCGAAAATGTATTTCGTTTTCAAGCATAGACAATGTGTGGGTAATATGTGTAAAAGAATAAATAATTACTGTTGACGTAATCACCAAATAATAAAATCAAAGACCTCCCCACCCCCCAATAGTTCACGTACTACTGGAACTCTAAGTCTTGACTCTGTATCTTACTAAGTTCCTAATAAGAAGTTTTATATTAAGAATGTATCTATATAATTTCCTCTCAGGTTTTTTATCGGAAAAGGATCAAAACTACAAGAGCGCGGCACACAATTACGAACAAGCCTGGATCCATTCAGGCAAAAGCGATCTCTCAATTGGTTATAAACTTTCGTATGCGCACCTTAAATTAAAAAAATATCCCGAATGTATTGTTGTGTGTAGACATATATTGAAAGTGCATCCCGATTATCCGAAAATAAAAAAAGACATTTTGGAGAAAGCGAAATCTAATTTGAGAACTTAATGTCTGAATGTTCTCAACTTAATGGAGATATCTCACAAACATAGCAGGACCTTTTAAAATTTGTTTTATTCATAATTTAAAGAGCATTTATATTTTATTCATGTGTATAGAGTATAGAAAATGTAATTCAAAATATGTTTTATATTAATATGGTTTGTCATAAGATAAAATTTTCCCTATAAGCAAAGATGTATTCAATAAAATTTTAAAAATCGAATTTCTTTTTATTTATCAATTCTGAGAGCCTTAAACAATCTTTTTAATACAGTTGCTCAAAAAGTGGCGTATTGCAGGGACGTATAGCGTTCGGGATGTGGGCTATTACACACTCGTGCTTTTTTTTACCTTTTCCGAACTAGTGCGTTTTCTTTCCCAACTTCAAAATAATGTCTATTAAAAAGAAAAACCAACCACGAAGTTTTTACTACTAAAAAAATTCATAGAAATTTTTATGATTCATGCAAATATTTCTAAAAAGAAGCTACACTGCTTTGTTTCAATATCAGATTTAATGATTTGATTCAATGAGTTAGGTTAGATTTCATTTCATCTCATTAAATTTCATTTCATATCAATAAAAAATTGTACTGAAGACTTGGCTGTATTAGTCCAGTCAAATTATGGCTAAAAACGGGTTAAATAAACATGAGCGAACACAGTTTGGGGATTTTGAGGATCGATAGGGGGGTGTATTCTGAGCATAAATTCCAATTTGAGGGGTTGTACTGAGGTCAGCTCAAGGTCATTTCAATGGAAACGCGTTTAACTCGATATCTCGAGAATGGTTAGTGTTAGGCGAAAAATTGTAGAGACCTTTTCTTTTCCAAACAAAATTTACTAATTTTTTTATTGAAATTTTTTATAACATTAATATTTTTCAAGTTATTACTCCCGCAAGGCAAAAATTTTACTTTTTTTTCCATTTTTCGTCGTTTTCTCCCCAACCATTCAATTTTATTAAATTTTACCGATCATCGAAGTGTAGAACTTTTAATTATGAACAATTTTGTTCTCAAACTTTTTTCCGTAATGCCAATACCTTCGGAGTTATAGATTACTTTACCGAGCGAAATCCGCGCCACTGTCGCAATATAAAAAGGTAAATTGATTAAACTATTTAAAATTAGGTATTTAATTTGGGTTAATTTGGGTAAGAAGTAAATTAACAATTAAAACTGTTTCACACATTGTGCCAAAAGAGGCCGACCTTTCTGCATCCGCACGCTTTGCCGCATTTGGTTTTGCATTTGCGCGCAATCGATCTCCGTAAATTATCCGGAGCTGGTTTCAATGACATCGCTATCGGCTCAATCAACGGGGGTCAGCCAGCCCCATTCCTCGTTTCAGATAATTTTCCAGCCAGTATTGAACTTGGTAGAAACACCTCAACGAGTGGAAAAATGCCGCATCAGAGGTAGGAGGAAGGGATTCTAATTTAAACCTCCCAATGCCTGCCATTTTTTTATATCCCTTATATCGGAGCTCGTTGAGATTGGTACAATTCTGTCATCTGCCTTGCATACAAATTCAAAATGATTGTTCGCCGTATGAAGCATAGTT
Source organism: Pieris macdunnoughi (assembly GCA_905332375.1). Lineage (NCBI taxonomy): Eukaryota > Metazoa > Arthropoda > Insecta > Lepidoptera > Pieridae > Pieris > Pieris macdunnoughi. The sequence continues at coordinate 5,771,243 of CAJOBZ010000007.1, forward strand.
GTTTTATCTGCTTTGTCTTGCAGAAAAATTCATTTAACAAAAGCAAATCCGGAGATTTTTTCAACGCGGTCATTGTTTTCATCTTGCCTAGGTTGAATGGTGCCGACGTTGTGTCGCAACCACTAATCGCGTGCAAAAATAAAAGGTTTTTGCGGCATTCGGCCCATATATCGGTTTGAGGCATTATGGGCTATGTGTACCGTCCGTCGATTTGCCTCGGCCAGGTTTTCTCAAGTAAATGTTGTTGCACGCGCCGGCTGTTGCAGTCAGGAAAACCAGCAAATCCACATCCTCACCAATAACAACCACAGCACTATACTCCTCAAATTCTCTTAGCCTACTGATAATTAGACCATCCGCATCCTCTACGGCTTGCTCCACCTCTATGTCTGATTTGATGAGAACCGTTTTCAGTAGTGAGATGAATCTGGTCTTATTGCTCTCGTTGCCTAAAAACTTATCTGTGGATACACGTTGCGACAATGGTGCGGATTTCGCTCGGTAAAGTAATCTATAACTCCGAAGGTATTGGCATTACGGAAAAAAGTTTGAGAACAAAATTTTTCATAATTAAAAGTTCTACACTTCGATGATCGGTAAAATTTAATAAAATTGAATGGTTGGGGAGAAAACGACGAAAAATGGAAAAAAAAGTAAAATTTTTGCCTTGCGGGGGTAATAACTTGAAAAATATTAATGTTATAAAAAAAAGTTTCAGATAAAAAAGTTAGTAAATTTTGTTTGAAAAAGAAAAGGTCTCTACAATTTTTCGCTTAACACTAACCATTCTCGAGATATCGAGTTAAACGCGATTCCATCGAAGACCTTGAGCTGACCTCAGTACACCCCTCAAATTGGAATTTATGCTCAAATACACCCCCCTATCGATCCTCAAAATCCCCAAACTGTGTTCGCTCATGTTTATTTATTTCGTAATTTGACTGGAGTATATGGGCATAGTTCCCTTTGCCTACCCAGAATGGGTGAAGAAAAAAAAATATATCTGCTTATATTCTTTTACGGTTGGCGCCATTTTCCATAAATGTTCTTTCCGCGTTTAGTTGTTTGTTATATTATATATTAAATATACATGAACAATCGAAATACGAAATTAATAATAGTTTGTCTCAAACAGTAAATAAATATGCAACCTAAAACTTCTCCAGTTAGTATTAAAAAATGTACCAATTTATATGTGAACAATAATTTGTATAAGAAATAAATGATTAGTTAGTTGAGTTTATTGTGTTTTTATTATTTTATTAAATTGCATAATTTTTTCGCAACTGTATTAAAAATAGTTGTTCAGTACACGTGCGGAACCGTCATTGAGGTCGACTGTCAACCCTCACCTTCGGCTGCGCCCTCGGCTCGGGTAGACATTTGTCGAAACTCTTTGCAATGACAGGCTTTCCGCACTTGTAATGAAATATACTATTTGTTTGTGATTGGACAAACGGACGCGCTATCGTTTCGACTTTTGTTTTACTTTATCATTCCACTTTAACATAGAGATAAATGTTTCAAAGTTCCTTATCAAATTGACTTTAAATTCGGCTACAGTTATCTCTAGAACAGGGTCTGGGTAACGTTGAGGCGGTCATTAAATATATGTGACATGGAGAAAAAAAGGTTAAAAGCTTTTTTTTTTCATTAACACCCTTCCCTCCCCGATTTTTTTCGGAAATCTCTCCCCCAACGTGGTTTTCACCCTATGCCACGCGTGAGCTCGCCCAGCCAACTCGTTCGGCGCCTTTTGTATCCAAAAGCCAAAAAACCCCCCCCAACCAGCATCGCCTCCCCCCCCCCATCCCTTCCACCCCCGCCCGCCCCGGGGCCCCGCCCGGCTCCCCGATGGGGGAGGCCGGGGCCCGAGCCCCCGGCCCCCAGCCCCGCCCCCGCCCGCCTTCCCCTCCCCCCTCCCCCCGCTTCCCCGGCCCCCCCCTCCCCCCGACCCCCTCCCTCATTATTTCTTTCCCGGGATTTGTTAAGGTAACTGTTTCGTTGATATCTTTTTGACGTGACATCTAATAAATCGATGAACGCCGGCGGCACGCACGACAAAGCATGACTCATTGTCCCGTTACGCTCATTGTACGCTTGCGCCGCATCTATCTCTCTTCCACTGGATTGGCCGAGGTGTCACTCCTTCTTTGTATCCATACAAAATAGTGATAATTCTAGTATGCAATCATTTCATCAATGTTTTGTTATGACGTTGTCACGTTAAACTATTATACGTAAACCGACTTTACAGACAACCTTTTTTTGGGTTAGAAATAGATGTTTGGTTGTTTAATTAATACTACATATTACAGAGACTAAATACTTTATTTACTACTTGCAGTGACATAAATGTCATTTATAATCTAGTTTATTCATCTTTCTCGTCTTGTTCGAGAATTGTCTTGAAGCAGAAGGGTTGGAAGACGTATCCCAGACCTGAGTAGAACTTGCTCATGAACTCCACCCTGGAAAATAGTGTTAATGTTTTATAAGATTCTATATTAATTATAGGGCCTTAGCCAAAACGCGTTTTGTCAAGCGTGATACACTAAATTGTATGAAAATCGTCTCGTGACCAACCGTCAACTTAACCAATAAAAATTTAATACAAATGGCGAGTCACGCCCGTCCCAGAATTTCTAGACAAGGTCCATTAACCAAACTAATTTAAGTAACGTCAATTTATTATTTTTATTGCCTCAAGTAACTCAAGAATAACCCAAGCCCGCGTTTCAGTCCCGGAAGAGACTGCTGAACGCTGAACGGAAAATTCAAATTCTAAATCATTTATTCATATGGGTAACACAATGTACACTCATGAACGTCAAAAAAAATAGATATGAAATGCTTCTAATTTTACATTTACTGCCAGTTCTGAAATCAAGGGCGTAGAACGGAAGAGAAGAACTGGCAATAAACTCTCCGCCACTCTTTTTAATCGCCAAGTTTTTTGTTTTACACAACTTTTATAAGGAGTTGCAACCATTACACCATGTTCCACATGACATCTTAAGTAGGTAATTAATAATAATAAAATAAATTAAAAACAAAGATTTGATGCATCAGCAGGAGGCATGGTGAAATAGGAGCACGCACTTACATTCTCGTGGGAACAACACGCAAATACATAGTTGAAATAACTAACATCACCGCATTCACGAATTCAAGTACGATCAGTCACCACAAATAGCACCCGTTCACGAGTATGACGCATGGCCAGACCAGAAAGACAGAAACGTCTTGTATTTTGGTACCACCGGTTGTATTAAACAATAAAAAAATTACTTAAAGTTACTCACCAGTGCAAACGCAGTGTATGCAAGAAAGCGGAAAGACCTTCCATCATGACCAGGATGGCCAGGGTAAAGAGCGCCCAGAAACAGAACGCCACGTACAGCTTAATAGCTCCGACGTAACCGTCCGTTTTGAGCCCCATAGCTAACACCATGCTCCATAATACTTCTGACAGCTCTGTAAACATTATAACTTTTTTGTTACACAAATTATAGTTCTAGGGAACTATTTGTTTGTTAACATTTTCTAAGTTTACTATGTCTGAGAATAACTTATGACTCAAGTTATTTAGGTAACCTAAATTGGTTAAGTTACATATTTTAGTTAATAATTAGAAGTGCAAACCAAATGTTAGCAATTATCGCACACTTGAAGCCAAAATGAGCCCTTTAGATTTTCCCACACTGAAATGGTAATATAAATCGCTTCCTAAAGTCTAATAGGCAATAGGTCGACTCTACTTATATTCTTTATGGGTAACATAAATATCACTTAGATTTAAGAACCCACAAATATTTTTTTTTTTTTATTTTTTTTATTTTTTTAATAATATTTTTATTATTTTAATGATATATTAATTTAGTATATTTTTTTTTTATTTTAATTTAAAGTATTTTTTATTGAATTTTTTGTTTGTTAAATAAAAGGTCGTCTTATCGGAATTGATGCGAAGCATATCGGAAATTCTTGCGTTGCGTTCGTGCGACAGATATTGGATGGATGGATTGAGTTTTTGTAGAGCCTTAGTTCAGGGGTAATAACCCAAACTAAATTTTATGATAGTTATAAGCTCAAGTTTTAAATGATTAAAGATTTGACACCCTGCTTCAAACAATGAGTTTCATTTACCTTATATTTGAACACAACAACCGCCAACGAACTTAACTCTCAATACCAGTATTTTTTATAAGATATAAAGTTGGATTTTTAACACGACTAATAGGAAGCATTTCTTTACCTGCGTGAGCCAATGATAAAGCCCACAGCCGCAAATAGGAGGCTGTGTGAGAGATGGTACTGAGGACGTATTCAATGGTGTGAATGGCTTGATGAATCATGATTTCACTGAACTCCTCTTCCTCGTGGTCGTGTGATTCTGCTTTTTTCGGCGGGGCCGCCTCGGATATGTCCGTCTGTTCTTGCATTTCAATGCCATGGTTTAAGTTGCCATTCGATTGTTCTGGCTATAACAATATTTGTATATTAAAGCCCGATTATTCTTTCGTCTCTTTCTTTCAAAGTATGTTAACGTGATGAAAAGACTCGCTAATCTAGACAAGCTCGCAAAGCGAACTGTTAGTAACTAAACTAAATAGCCTAGTAACGTAAGTCTAGATTTAAGTCTGAATACGGCCTAAAAGTTTATTCTTTGCCAACCTTTCACATTGAAAAGTGATGGTAACAATGTATATATAAAAATTTTGAATGAAAATTTTATTTACCTTTTCATCCTTCTTCTTCTTAGTAGCGAGCAGGTACAGTGGTTTGCCCAATAACATGACCGGGATACAGGCCAAGGAGACCAGGACAAATACTCTTTGGACCAAACCCTGACCGTCGAACATAAACTCTTTGCACCCTTTTTCAGGTTCGTTGCTTGAGAACAGCATCATGTTGATGAAGAGGATAAGTACTGATGGTGCGCAGCCTTGCTTGTACGCCTCATCTGCGATAATTTTCCCATTAAACAATTGAAACTAAACGAATTATTAAAACAGATAAGAGTGTTCTATCGAATGTGAATATTAACAAAATATGATATAATAAGAACAGAACACAGAACTTATCTAGTCATACCTGTTGAGAAAGTACTGTATGCAAGCCACTTGAAGAACATCATGAACACCATGTATAAGAAGAGCAGACACAGGAAAATGACTTGGGGCAAAAACTCCAGGATGATTGAGTAACGACGCTTGAAGAAGCTGAAATTATTTTTTTGGCGTCACCGACATTTACTATGATAAATGAATGCAATGGAATGCCATACATCAATAAATCTTTCGAATCCTGCTTGAAGGACCAAAATTAATAGTTCAGCAACTTACATATAGCACTAGCTATTCTATTCAAAGATGTTTTAAACGGTAAGGTAGGACCTAAAAGGCTTGTAAAATGTTAAATAATCACAGCAGTCCTAGTAATTATTAATCAATTTTATAATAATAAAGAACAAGTTTATATTACGAGAGTTAAAAACTGCTCGAAGGACCAAAATTTATAGTTCAGCAACTTACATAATATAGCACCTCAAAGAGGTTTAAAGTAAGGTAGGACCTAAAAGGCTTGTAAAATTTAAACACAATTATTAATCAATTTTATAATAATAAAGAACAAGTTAAAAACTTACTTGTAGTTGACAACACTCATGCAGACACCGAAGATCATGTGGACGACACCGAAAATGATTGACAGCTTCATCTTGTATGAGTTGAGGAAAATGATCTTGTTGTCAGCAGACTGAAATCAAAAACTTGTGAGAAACCTAATCCGACTATATTTAAAAGTTATTTTTTAGTGATTGTACAAAATGTAGCTCCATAGACAATGCAAAAGTTTTGACATTTAAATATTGATTATTTTGGTCACCTTTTTATTTAACCTGGTTTAAAGGTTTTAACTAGATAAAACGCTACATATGATTCCGACGGCGGATTCTTTATCTGGATATCAAAAAGTTTTGATATTTATTAGCTATTTAGGTTTAAAAATAATTTTAATATTTACCTGCCAAATAGGATCAATACCCATGAAGTAAGGGGCGTTAACGTAAGAATGTTTCGGGTCCAAAGTAAGTGCAGCGTTATGTTCTAATGTGTCATTGTCATATGGTATGTACCATGTCGATCCGAAGATATTCATCGACTTTGAGAAGATATCGTTATAGATCAGTCCAGTGTACATGGAGAACAGACCCATGAGTAGAATAATGTAGCGACCAGCGAAGAAAATGTTCCAGATTTCGTTGTTGGACTTCTTTTCAGCTAGGGACACCTCCTTGACTACCATCCAGAGCCCAAACAAGGCCATGATACTCCCATGACCCAAATCTCCGAACATCACCGCGAACAAGAATGGGAAAGTTATGATTGTGTAGAGTGCTGAAACAGACACAACGTTAATCCCTCCTTCGCACACGCGTGTAAGTTTTTAGAAGAGAAAAAGCGAAAAAAGGAACAAGTTATCAATCTTTTTTAATCAAACGCTAAATAGGTAAATATTTATATTCTAGTAACTATTTGTCGATAATTTTTTTTAGTGACATTTTTCCGTATTCATGTGAAAGAGATTGATAAAATCAGCTGCAGGATGATAAAAAATAACGCCTTAGAAAAAGAAAAACTAAATTTGATATATAAATAACGTCTTTGTCGAATTCAAATTAAGAGTCAGGACTGTAATGATGCACAAAAGTTACCTGGGTTACATTCCCTGTATGAGGCAACTCCGTAAGCATCAATGAGGGTCTGGAAACCACGGGTGAAACGGTTGGTCCTATTAAAGGTTGGGGGAATTTCGTCTGTTTCAATGCAGTTCAGGAAAGATGGGATTGAGCTGCCACACGCGTTCTATAAACAGTAAACATTATTAGAAGGTTAGTATATGTATCGTGTGAACTTAAATCAGTCGTAGACAAATTTTATACGTCCGATTTATCGGCAAATATAAATTCAGCAACAGAAGCCCAGAAGCGTAAAATAATGGCTAATATAGTGTGGGTATCGAACGCCGGGATAGTTCATAACAAATATGTGCAGGAGAAATGTAATTAATGGCCGGCAACGCACCCACTAAAAATGGGTGTCTATGGGCTGCGAAGACTGCCCTTTTTGGTCGTCCCGCAAGCTCGTTTGCCCCCCAATTATATAAAAAAAATGTTTACAGGGCATTGACTTAACCTAGATAAAAATGCAATGTAAGAACGATTGCGCCATGCATGTAGGTATCTACAACAGAACCAATCCCACTTAAAGTTCTTCAAGAAAGTGGCATAATTGTTAAAGGGCCAAGCACAACCTTCTAGCAATGTAAGTGACCCTGGCAGGCGTTATAAGATCAGGCTGCCCGTTTGCCTATTCTATAAAAAAATAATAAAGAATGAAACTTACCGAACCATCAGCTAAAGCCTTTTGTACGTTGGGCAAATCAGAAGTGGGCACCCAGCACTCTCCGATCAGACACTTCTGGGTAACGTCCATGTTAAACAGGTTCAAAGTATGATAGATCGCCTTCATCTTGCGGACCATGATGGACCAGCTCTGCAATTCCTTTGCAACGCTCACGAGAACGCGCTGTCTGTGGTCGCGGGTTTGGTTGAGAACCTTAAAGTTATTAATGTAAGATATAATTGAGCATTTCATCTATATGAGTAGGTGGTTTTACATTTCGAGAAACGACAAGATTTAAATCAAATACAGTGTAAATAAACGCATTTTTATTCGTTATAGAGAGTTTTCGTTATATGGAGGCCAGAGAAAAAACACGAAATTTAACCAATTACAATATATATATATATTGTAATATATAATAGATAGGTGACAATGGTGCGTTTGGTAACTAAGACCAAAATTTCCTACACGCCATGTAATCTAAGAATAATGGCACACGTGTTAATGCAATTAACAATAACAAAGGCGAGAAGGCTGCTTATGAAATCAGATGTCATTCTTTGAAATTTCGGCACCTCAATAGGTTAGTTTTGTAAGCTGATTATAATAACAATTACACTTAAGTATGTTGTTGATGCCGAAATATGATATATTTCTTCGTAATAGAGAGTGGCTGCTGCGTGGCTGTAGTTTTTCGTTATAACGAACAACGTTATAAAGAGTGTTTACTAACACTGTATTTCAATTCTAGCGAATTATCAAAATTAAATTTCTTGTAACTTATCTAGGATGAAGAAGATTTGAGTCTTCAAAACAACAGTCTAGTATCTCAGCACCATCAGTTAATTGACTTTTCTTTCTCGTTTTTGTCATAAGTTTACAAATGTTACCTACCATGTTAAGATCTTCAAGTCGTGTCCTAACACCCTTGACCATATCCTGTCTCTCGGAGTTAGATGGTGGGCAGGGGTATAGTGAAGCATGGAAACCCGTGCACACTTTCTTGATGCGGGACTTCAGTTGTTCTCCTTGGAAGAAGGCCACAAACACGGTCTTATAGATTTCGTTACCCTTGGAATAGAAAATGAATTGATCACACGTTTAAGCAATTTTATTTAATAATAAAAACGTTTTTTTTCAATGCACTAAGACCATTAAGCCAAATAAAGGTTCAATTATTAGGAATTACCTAAAAATGTATGATACTAAAACTGTTCGTTATTTTGGTACAGAACATTTCTAAAACGCATTTTTATCATAATTATAGAACGACGCAAATTTCGATCTGGCAAGTAAAAATGAGTAGAAAAAACGTACACAAAATTTAAAAAAAAACAGACCCTTATATACGGGGGAGTTCCTACTGCGTAGGCCGTATATGGGTTTGTAACTTGGGCTTTTGGATAAAAAAAATTTAACATTGGTTATTTGAAATTTATCCATATTCTGCTCGACTTTCATATCGAATAAAGAGTCTCAATTAGGCAGTGCTTACAGAAGTAGGATCCTCAAGTGGCTTGTCCAGCTCAGCACGACGCAAGAACACGTTTCCGCGAGAAATACGCCAGAGCATTCTCTCGAAGGCTGGAACGCGCTCACGCTGTACGACACCTGCTACGAAGCCAAGGCGTCCACGATTGGCAGCCTGCTGACCTGTCTCGTCAGACATCAGCGATCTGGTAATATAAAAATATATTATAAACCTCAAATTATAGAACTCTCTGTTTAAAAGAAAATCCGCATTTAGAAAATCAAAAATACATCAAATCGTGTAACCCAGAAAATGAAAATAAGGTATGAATTGTACTCCACGAAATCCTATATTTCTAAACATACTATGAACCTCAAAAAAATAAACATTTTGCTTGTATCATTTTTCAAATAACATGAAAAACAATTATCTAACTGATTCTTGTAAATTGTTAATTATAAAATAGTAAAAACATATTTGCAAGAATATGGTACGAAAATATTTTGGTGGTACAATCTCAACTTCGCATATTAGGTATGTCAAATATAAGGGCGAGCAAATTTGTCTTCAAAGGTAGAATTTTACATAGAATTACAATATAGTAAATTCTTATATTAGTATATCACTCCATCATCACATTATTAAATTATTATAAATTAAATAGAGGAGTAGTACAACTCACTTAGTCAATGAATCCATGCCACTTTCTTCTTGGGCAAGGAAAAATGCCTCAGTTTTCTCCAAGACATGCTTCAACTCCGTCAGTTCTAAGTAGTTCTGTTTCAGGTTGATAGCGTTGTGGGACAGCTCTAGGATTTCGTTCTCTGTCTTCTCCAAATGCGCCTAGAAATTTTATATAATTTAAATGATTATTTATTTAAACCATTCAATTATTCCGTAAGCACGTGCGTAGCTTATTACTGAAATTCTTGTCTACCTATAGATAGATATAATGTTTCGATAAATAAAATGGACCTCATTATTCAAACATTTTCAAACTTCTTTTAAATGTGTATGCCGTATTGGGCTGATCGTTGATAGTTACTTTATAAAATGTACCTGAAAGTTCTGCGCTCACGAGCTAATTATTTATTTATTAATCATTAAATCAAGTCAATAATGTGAAATAAAAAAAACGACGGGTTGCACCACCGGAGTGCCGGCAAAAGTGATAACTTGAATATTAACGTTGTGCATTTTTGATATTTTCGAATGGTTAGGGAATATTTTTACACGAATTGCTTTAATTATCAGTATACAAGTACATACTATAATTTATGAAGTAGAATACAATATTTATTTATTGCGCTATCGTACACAAACATGACAATTTATACATTAAATACGCCGCGCCAGCTGTCTAGGTACTCTCCATCCGTCTTACGAATTTTCGATCGGGTCACATGTCCAGACGCGAGTTTAAATTTTTTTACCCATTCCAAAAAAAGTGTACAACGCCTCTAAAGAAGTTTTCACTTCAACGTAGAATGGGACATCATTGTGGGCTCCATTCGCTTGTGCAATTAACAGCAACTTCCAAAACTCGGTGACACGTGATGATGCGTCATGTTACTCGTACTCTTAATCGTTTGAAATTAAACTAAACTGTACTAAGACTGAAATGTTTTACGCAACGTCGCGCAAGCGAGATGTACCTCTGGTAAAGCGCGTGCGGGGGAGCCCTAACAGCATGCTGACGGTAATAGCGGGAAGGCTAGATTGCCCTAACATTGCAATAGACTGCATGGTAAAAGCTGTGTGTGTTTGGTTTCGTTGCTAATTTTTAATTTTATGATTGAATATACTTCAAAGCTAATATAATATTTAGGATAATATTGCAACTAACACAATAATAACTTTTTTAAAAATTGTTTTGCACAACGACACAATGTAACAACTAGCCTAGACTAATAAGTAATTTAAATCTAACCTAATTGATTAAAAAGTATATTTAACATAAGAAAGTGTACACTACAGTACATACAAGACACTGTTTTTGTGTAATATTTAAATAAATAAATTATTATTAACCCGTAGATTTCAACATACCTCAAGGTCGATAATCTCTCTCGGGTTGGGGGCTCGTGGCAGGTCTTTGACAGATGGGATGTGAACTTTGTCCTTGTGCACTTCCGCCTCGATATAGCGCAGTTTCCTCTCCATCTCATCGCAGCGTCGCACTTCATTAACGAACTTGCGTTGGAACGCGTTCACGTCTGCGTTTAACTGGAATAAATATTTATAGATGTTTCGTATATTTATTTGAAAAATTCCTTTAGCATCAAACCAAATATCTCGATTGCATTACTTTCGATTAATTGGTAACTGAAATATTTATTTTTAGATGTTTCGTTTATTGATTTAAAAAATAAATCAATGGCGCTACAGCCTTTTTAGGTCTGGGCCTCAGATGTCTGTATCTGTTTCATGATCATTTTTCAATCTAATAGGCATGTAGGTGATCAGCCTCCTGTGCCTGACACACGCCGTCAACTTTTTGGGTCTAAGGCGGTGAGGTAAGGAAATTCGAGAGAATGTTAAATGCGCACATAGAAAGTAAGTCCATTAGGCTGGGGGTTGGACCTACGACCTCAAGGATTCTCACGCTGAAGCCACTAAGCCAAAGCTGCTCTTTCTCTGTTAGTTTCTTTAGGACCAAAAAAATTGAATTATCTTGTCTTTGCACAACGATTTTGTTGCTGTGTCTCTAATTTGAGGTGTTTCACTGACTAGCAAAATAAATTAATGCAATATTATTTTAAAAATAAAAAAATGTACATTGCTTGTTTTGCTAACATATCTTGTTATCGTATTCACATTAAAACCGATACGTCGATTTAAATGGTTAACGATAACTACTCTATTGTTCTTCAAAGATAGACGTTATTCAATAAATGGATTTCTAAAACATACTTACGTATTGTTCTTAAATGTTTTAAATGTATAAATAGGAGACAATTGTAATGGTAGTATGTAAAGTCAATAAAAAGTATAACCTGCTATCTGTAATTAAATTTAAATGTACACTATGTACACGTGATTAGCGTGAATTTTATTCGCAAATAATTGCGACTCTCTTTGCCACAAAGTGCCTTTGGATACTTACGGCTTTTTAAACGGGTCAAAATTAATGACTTTATGAAAATTCATAAGAGTGTTATACACACACTTCTGACATTAACAATACTAAAAACGTTAAATAATAATTGTTATGCAGACAATTTAAAAATACATTTCAATGAACATACGCTTATCTACATTGAAATTGTCACGAATTTAAAATTTTCGACTTTCTCGCTCCACTGATAACGAGTTAAAAACATCGTTACTCGTGCGTAATAGCAAAATAATTAACCAATTCTCATTACGATATTATATTTTACATTTAAAACATTATTTATTTATATTAAAACAATGTACTTATAAAAGTCAGTAAAATATTAATGGTTGTATATTTACATTTAAAGCACCACAGAAGAACTATCAAGAAAGTCTCCGTCACTCTTTTAAATTGTATAATTATAACTACTTTAAATTACAGCTCAAAGAAGTAAAAATACAATATTTGAACACCGCAAGAATGTCGCAAATATAAGGCTAAGTGTACCATTACTATAAAAAAATGTCGTTGGGTTTTAAATAGATACATATAATTAAAGTTTTAACGAATCACATCCTGCAACGGCACCTTAATTATTATTTTAGTAAATTAAAAAAGAAAAAGAAAGAGAGGACAGCCACCGGGGGAAGTAGGAAAAGATTGGAAAATAGTAGCGAAGATGAGAGACAAATGGAAGAATTTGGAGGTGGCCCTCACTCCGTCGGAGGTCGTGTACTAACTAACTATTTACTATACAATACTATTTTTTTTTTGTCAAGCCAGTATAAAAAATTTAAAAAACACGGCTGGTGTTCGAACTTTATATTTTTTTTTATTTCCTTTAAAAAACAAAAAAGTTAAATTTTTCAAGTAAATGTTCACATATTCTTTCAATAACTATGTAATACCCATACTATCATACATACACGTATTTTATTTCTAATTACGTCATATTTGCCGTATTTTTATAGACCATATGTGAGACAGACCCCTTCTGTAACTCTGAAATCTAGAAAATCGGGTTAGTGAGAAACTTCTATAAGAAAAAATTGACATCGCGGTCCCTTGAAAAAAAATGTTTATAATGGAATATAAAATACAGCTATCACTTATTCCACGTCATTAAATTTGTTTTGGTAGACATCCCTACTCATCGGCAAAGAAGACAGAGGGCCGAGAGAAAAAGCCGGCGTAAAAAAAACTCTCGGTACTCTTTTAAAATATCAAATCATCATACAAAATGACTATGGCTAACAACACTTATTTTAAAAGAAATATAGCAAATTAATTAGAACTAGTCCCAGGCCCTTTTATCAACTAGATAATCGTTAACTTTATAGTTAGCCTTTTTACATAGCTTTTCTTTAATACATTTCTTAATTTTTTTTAAAGGCAGAGATAAAAGAGCCTCTGGGATTTTATTAAAGAGCATTATTTACGATAGTTCAAACCCACTAGTCTATAACATGATAACTGAACCATGACTTTTATAAATAGAATTCATAATCTTAAAATAGCAATTTATTGCATTTTAAGCCCTTAAAGTTTTAAAAGTAAATTTATAGATTTTTTAAATGACCTCAGGGACCGTGCGTGTCTGTGAGTTTGGCCTCGAATGTTCGAATTAGCAATGCTTGATAACCTTTCTTTAAACCAGTTCTTATTGAAGGTGAAACGCAAACTAATAAACAATGTCAACTATCTACTTAACTCCTATATATTTAGACGAAAGAAATGTTAAAAGACGTGATAATTGTCTACAGGCCACAACATTACTATAGTCGGTTTCTTTACGGAATACGATTCAAAGACAATACAAAGCATTATAAACGTTTTTTTAAGTATATTTATTTATTTAATTACACTTCGTTATCTTATACAAAAACATACATATAAAAATAAACAGGTTACTTAAGTTGTTAGGCAACGGGCGGCCTTATCGCTAACAAGCGATTTCTTCCAGGCAACCCTAACATGGAACAATAAAAAGAGAAACGAGAAGTGCATAAATCATTAACAAAAAAACTCAAAATAACATGTAACTATAACTAAAATAAAATAAAGTAAAATCTAAAGAAAAAATAATATGTATAAACAAAAATGTAAAAGTTAATCCAAAGGTTAATTGAGTCACAATTAATATATATAAGTATGTAGCCTTTGACAACTGTTATCTGTTAAAAACAGATTTTTAAAGGCAATGAAATAGGTTTAAAAGGTAGAATTCCACTTAATAACCTACTCAGGATGTTTACCTTCACATACAAAAAAATCTATAGATAATTGTTCTACTATCTATAGATAAGTCAAGAAAATACTCAATAAGGCAAATCCACTCTGAAAAAGGCATAACTTACAACAATAGCACAAACGGGGTCACATGTTATCGTTATTTACATAAGTAAAGATTTCTAGGCTATTCAAGAGTTTCCAAGTGCGATATAAATTATCGCGAAGGATTATATGGAATTACTAAGTTCTAGAACAACTAATAGCTTATTAAGTGGAGAGTTTATTGCCAGTTCTTCTCGTACGTTCTACGCCCTTGATTTGAGAGTAAATGTAAAATTTGAAGCACTTAATATGTATTTCTATATTGACGTTCATAAGTGTACATCGTGTTACCTAAATGAATAAAGGAATTTGAGTCACACGTTATTAGAAAGGTTTAATGATAATATGAAATAATATTGAGTCCAAAGAGAACATACGTATAAATATGGCTTTTGAGCCCCATTTTGCCCCAGTAATCAGAGATAGGAGGTTCTTATAAGAAATTTCACAATGTATGGCCACGATTATATCGTCCAACATCAAAGTTTCAGTAAATTTAGTGTTGTTCAGTAGTTTCATATCAAATAGAATGTATGCATAAATATTATAAGCTGTAACTCACGTCTCTGAACTGCACGGTGCCGGCCTCTCCGAGCTCGGAGACGGAAGTATAGGCAGCCTCAGGCTGTATGAAGAGTTGGCACAAGGCCATCTCCTCGCTCCGGAACATCGCCCCCATATTGGCGGTCTATTCGGTTACTTTTCTTTCTGAAAGATACAAATTATTTAAGTTTTATTAATTAACATAATGTTCTTAAAAACAACTTTTACGATTAGTACAATTTTTTCAGTTTATATGCGTTAGGGCATGCTTATGAATGTCAAAAACGTTTACAAAATTCGCAAAAGAGCAAGACTACGCCATCCGTTCGCAAAACTACCAGGAGGCCTTGTTCTGAAAAGAACGGGCAAGAACCCTAACTCTGTTCTAGGTAGACTATTTCGTTAACTACATATGCTTTACATAAAGAAAACGAAATAAATATAATTACAGTCAAAAATATAATAAGCTAAGTTACAAATAACTTGCTTTGTCTATGTGGCCTTAAAGTTCTGCTTCAAAATGTAAACGGAAACTTCATGCGAAACCAGCATATCATTAGATCCAAAAATCGCGTGTGCCAAGCACGATACTAATAAAGACAAATATCAAAATAGATACAGAAATTACGGTCCAAGACCGAGGGTTGTAGCACCTCTAGCTTTTCTAATAACTACGTGCATCTATTGTTCTCTCAGTGGCGTAACTATACCATCTGGGGCCCATGGCAAATTCTTTTGATTGGGCCCTATCAGTAAAAATCGTCACGAGATCTTCAACGTACTCAATTACATGGTTTATAGTCCCCACGCTAGCCCAATGCGTATTGGACACTTCACATTCATCCCCAGAACATAATATTTCTTGGGCAGGGGCCCTCTTGGCCCGTGGCATTTTGCCAGCCCTGCCACCCTATTGTTACGCCACTGTGGTCTCTAATTACTGGAAGTTGAAAGTCTCTCTGAATAGAGGTTTGCTTAATATGAATAAATAACACTTCTTTAACTGTTTATGCTAGCGTTAAAGACTTGTTTGTAAATATTTATTCTTGTAAAAGAAAAATCATTGGCGTAAATAGATTGTAAGTGGATCATCTATCAATCTGTAGACACTTTAATTATTCTTTACTTTACAAAAATACAACACATTCCGATATACAGAGTATAACTAGTATGTTATAGTTTAAGAAAATCCCTGAACTAAATGCCAAGGGTAAATTTTCCTGTGGCAAGCTATTAAATTATTTTATATTGGGCTAAGATTACAGCAAGACGGAGACGTTTTGACTTAGTTTTATCTTACAGTTACTTTGTTTGTTGGGTACACCAAAAGGCATACCATAACAACCGTACCGTACTTTTTTTAACCAGTACGAACAGAGGACCTTATTAATATTTGTAATGTTGGTTATTGTATTGTAAATTTTTTCGACTTAAGCTCGGTGGCGGTTGTTGGAGGGACAAAACAAATGAAACTCTTTGGTTGAAACTAAGTTTCAACTGTCTTTAATCGTTTAAAACAAGAGCTTATAACTAATATAAAATTAGAGGTAGTGGTTAAAACTGTAACTTAACTTATTTATGGGTTCTTAAAAGTGACACATCTGTTACATATAAAGAATATAAATGATGTCGACCTATTGTACATTCTCGGGAATGTTGTAAAATTTATGAATGTATGAAAAACTAAAGAGCTCATTTATTACTAACTAGTAGACTCGGCCAAGCGTTGCTGTGGCTAAGATTTTTGTTATATTACATAGTAGTAAACTATTCAAGAGAAACGGCAGGAGAACACCAATACACCATGCTTTTTTGGTGGTTATGCCATTAAATTGTAGCTTATGTGAAACGTTGGTATTTATTTTGATAAGGATCAATACCTAGGTACGAATAAAGAGCCTTTTCTAGCGGTGGTATTTTAATAAAAAAGAAATTAATAAAAAGACGCTTATTGTGACGTAACTATAAAAGATAGAGACATGCTGTCGCGACATTTTTTATAGATAGTGATGTGTCCTGAAAAATTGAAATACATTATTTTGTTCTATCATTAATAGTTTTCGCAGCGCACGCGATTGAAGGAAGTTTTTTGTTTATTTTTTTACATTATTAAATTTGTTTATTATTCAAGTTTTAGTAAGCATCCCTAATTTTTTTGAAAATGAAACATAGCCTATTTCACTCGGGAATAGTGTAGCTTGCCAACGGTAAAGAATTTTTGAAATCGGTCCTGTAGTTTCGGAGCCTATTCATTTCAAACAAACAAAAAATCAAATCTTTCCTCTTTATAATATTAGTATAGACAAAACTAAAGTTTTACAATTTATTGGCTACAAGTGTATGATGATTGTATGCACTTTCTTTGCGCTTTTTATTACATATGAGTATGTAACTTAACTAACGGTTACATAACTCCCGCAATTCTCTATTTAATCATTTTGATTTTGACATATGTACAGGAGTCATAAGTTACATACTACATACATATTTAAGTACTTTTTATTAACTTTTATAGTTTCCGATTTGTATTTTAACATTGTTACTATGCGGATTATTTGGAGTCATTTGTCATTACAATAATACCACTGTGTGCATTGTAACATTTCCTGTAATAAATTACATCACGAAGCCCGCGTATGAATGAAAACATCATCATAAATTGAAATCTAATACTAAATTTGACCCGTACAAACATCACGGTATGGGTGATGTAATCAATTCAAAATGTTTTGCTAATGAAACAATGTCAATTTTTTAGGTGCAAATATCGTTATATAAAATGTGGTTGTATAGTCCATCAAACTATGATAAGTAGATGTTTTTGAACGATTTCAAATAACCCTTTACCCTAGGTTTTTTTATCTAAAACAATAAAAAAATAAAAAAATAAAATATGTTTATTATGGAACATAAATACATTATACTTATTCCACGTCATTAAATTTGAAGGCATCCCTACTCATCGGCAAAAAGACAGAGGGTGTAGGCCGAGAGAAAAACCGGCGTAAAAAACTCTCGTACTCTTTTAAACAAATCATCAAACAACACTTATTTAAAACAAATATCGCAAATTGATTAGAAGTAGCCTGTCTACACTAGTCCCAGGCCCTTTTATCAACTAGATAATCGTTGACTTTATAGTAAGCCTTTTTACACAGCTTTTCTTTAATACATTTCTTAAATTTATTGAAAGGCAGTGATAAAAGAGCCTCTGGGATTTTATTAAAGAAGAGTATCCCTTTCCCCAAAAAAAGAATTACTAACTTTAGATAGTCTAGTACGGGGAAATTGCAGCCTGCGTTTGTTCCGTGTATTAACATTGTGCGTATGTTCTATTCTAGTAAACTTATCACTATTTTTGTATACATACATAATATTTTCATAAATATATTGCGAGGGAAAGGTAAGTATATTAATTTCCTTGAATTTATCTCTAAAGATTCCCTACATTTTAAATTATAGATTGCACAATAGCCCTCTTCTGCAGGATGAAATAGTTTCGACATCCACATGACCCTAATATAAGCCATAAGTCTTAACTATGAAAGTAACTAAAATAAACAAGTCTAGCTGTATCGACATCAGTTAGTGACGAATTTTTTTAACCGCGTAGGCTGCAGAACTAAGTCTCTTCGCCAATCCGTTAATATGAGGGGACCACTAAGTTTTGAATCCATGGTGATTCCGAGAAATAAGTTTATCATCCAGATTCAATTCCTCACCGTTTATAATTGGTCTAGTATCCATAACCCTTGCATTTTTGCACAAAATTTAATGCATTTTGTCTTTTTGCATTAAGTAGAAGGTTATTCATACTAAACCAATGGACATCGAAACAGAGCATTGTTCACATCGTCAAAATTTGTTATTTGTCGTTTGATTTTAAAAATCAAGGACGTGTCATCAGCAACAAACTATCTGATGTTTTCTCTCTACCATGAAGGTATCTTTATATAACAGAAGAGGAAAGGGCCAAGAATTGAGCCCTTGGTACCCCATATCTACTGCCGACCCAGAGGACCTCTTACCATTCACTTCAACCTTCTGAGTTCTTCCGTGTAAATAGGAAGTCAGAAGATTCAGTGCAGTATTCTTGATGCCATAGTGGCGGAGTTTCCCGATTAAGGTCTCGTGTTGGACACAATCAAATGCTTTGGATAAGTCGCAGAAAACACCTAAACGTCATCACTCCTCCCAAGCCTTAACTTATATCTATATAACTCAACACCGGCATCGGCTGTCGAGCGACCCTTGGTAAAACCGAACTGATTATTATGTAATAATTTGTTTACGTTAAAATGACTTACCAGTTGATTTAATATAATTTTTTCAAATATTTTACTACAAGTAGGTAGTACGGAAATTGGTCTAAAGTTACTGGGGTCGGACATACTACCTGCTTTAAATAAAGGAATAACTTTACTATGTTTCATTAGATCGGGAAACTCCCACTTTTAATACAATTGTTGAAAATTATACTAATGGGACAATTACATCAATTATGCTACTAATTATTTTTACAGAAATACCCCAAAGATCGGTAGTGTTCTTAATATCTATGGTTCTAAATATCCTCACTATATCGTCGGCACCAATGGGTCGGAATGAAAAACTGACCTTCACTCGTTTACATTATCTTTGAGCAGCGATTCGGCGAGGGCGGGAGATGATTGAAGAGACTTAGTAGTCGAAATTGGATGTCAGAAAAGTACTTATCAAAAACAATCGCTATCTCTTCTTAGATTTGATTATAGTGTTATCGACACATAGTTCGATGTCTTGATTGCGATCCCTGACTCTTCAGTTTCACTATCAATTATCTTCCAAGTCATTTTAGTTTTATTGGTACTATTTTTAATCTTGTTTTTGATATTTAAGGACTTGGCCCGTAACAAACTTTCTTAAATAATTTCGAATAATTTCGAACATAAAGAATAAATTCTTCATTATATTGTATGACTTTTCAGCGTAAAGGTCATACAACGTTATCTACTTTTATAAATTCCCGCTTCGCCCAATCACTAAAGATTTACACTGCGAATGAGAGACTTTCTTTGGGGTAAAGATGGTGTTGAACTCTTTATTAATACAATCACTTAGATTGTTGTATTGTGTATCAACGGTAGTACCTACCGGTAATAAAGGTAGCGTTACCTATATTATGTCTAAATCTCACCATTCCTTTTTATTCACTGGAACAAAACACTGCTCTTATTTACTTGTTTCACCACTTTACATTTTAGCGCCACTAACTTCCACAATGATCTGAGCTAAGATCAGTTGTAATTGAGGTTTGCATTGCCTCTCATCTTATACATTATCTATACATGTAGCAGTGGAGCTTGTAATTCTAGTGGGCTCAAAACAAGTTAACAAGATTGTAAGATTTTAATAACAGATTGAATTTTTTACTAATGGAGGTATTTTCTAATAAATTTATATTGAAGTCACCACATACAATATATACTTATTGTTCTTAAAACTAACTTTACACAAAATTTCCTCAACTTTTCTTCAAAAAAATCTAAGATGCACTTGGTGGTCTGTAAACACTTAAAATAATGCAATTCAATTCTATAAGGCTACTTCCAAAAGTTTCTACAACAAACACGATTCATTACGCTCTTTATACTTTAAATTTTTATTAACAATAATCAAAAGCCCCCATAACCCACAATCTGCAAAAGAACTTCAACTTGGTGCTGATCAAAGTTAAAATGATTTGGCATTCTCTAACCAATTTCGGTAATGCATAGGACATCAATTTTACTTGATTTTAAAAACAACTCCAATTCTAATTCTTTCCCAACATACCTTCATGTTTTGATGCATCAAGTTTAAACAGTTGTTGTTATAATATAACATGTTTGTGTTGAGCTGAGTTGTACTAAATTATTGCTAGAGTTTGCCTCTATTTCACACTATCTAATTTAAATTATTTATACTTAATGAAGTCTACTCAAGTATCACTACATTCACTTAACTAAGCTCTCATAAACAGTTGTCTGAAAAGCTAGCTCTCAATAGAAGCAGTTGTCTGAAAAGCTAAATGTTTAGCTTTAGTTGTAAATAAAAAGTAAGATAGCATAGTAGCTATCTGTTTAAATAATAATTAGTAGGCGGAACTATCCTTGTCATACATACTTATTTTTAAATATACAATTTATGTCCATTAAATTAGGTAGTTACCTAAGCCACAATTTAATTGTATATTGTTAGTAGTTAACGTATTGTGCAACAACATGTTTAACTTATATCTAATTTTATTTTCCTTTGGTGCACCTTTGATGTAAGGAAATGTATGCAAGACAATATTCTCTACATTAAGTGATTTTAATTTATCAATGAATGACAACAATTCATTTTGTCCTACATTTCCCCTTCTCCCAAAAACAATATTAAAGTTGTGTTATTTGTGTAATTTCCACACAAGACTTTGTTGAAAATGGTTACAGGGGTGGCTGCTACAATGATTTGTTACAATTTTGCCGGAGGACTATATAATTTATACCAATATTTTTCCCTTTCTCACTAATAACAAATTTCACTTTTATTTAACTAACTTTTCTATGAAACTGTCACTCTCACACTCTCACAATAACAATGGAGGCTCCATTTGTCCCATTAAAACCACACTCAATTGGTCATACAAGGCTTTTCATTGTATTGAGACATAGCAAACCTCATCCATCCAATATTGCTCCCCTATTTGTTGCTGGGCACAACTATATTTATCTGTCATATCTTCAAGAGAATTATGAAGACTTGTAATCCTAGAATTTAATTGAGAATGTCAGTTTCATATTTATTCTTTGCTGATTCAACCTCACTTGAAAATATTTTACATTATTTAAACAATTTTTATATTTTTTTGATAGGTTTATATGGTTTTTGTAAATTTTATTTCCATTTATTAATTTTTTAGTTTTTTGATGAATTTTTGCAATTTAATATATTTCTTTAATTTGTTTTTCTGTTACAATTGAATTGATTGATGTATGTGACACAGAGTCATCACCTTCAAGTCAATTGTTGCAGTGGACCTAATACAGTCTTTACCTAGATTTGAGATGACCAGTTCTTCATACAGACTTTGTGTATGAGAAGACTCTAAAACAATATGTTTATGTAACAACCCATTTCTCTAATGGCGTATAATACATACTTAGAGTAAGAGGTCAAGGCATTACCATTTCTTCGTCTATGCAGTTGAAATGTTTTTCAAGTTATACTTCTTTTGGCGCGTTAGGGAAAAATGGTGGTGCGCGGCAAAAATGCCTTGAAAAACGCTCAGTTGTGGAACGGTGGACGTCGAGGTGATACAGGTGGAATTTCTTATTCTGCCTCGACGTCCGATAATGAAGCTCAGATAACCACGTATACTATGCGATTAGCCTAGCGACCCGAAACCATTATTGTTTCAATGTAAATCTAATCCGGAGGCATTATAGATCTCTCTGCCAGAGCTAATAAGATTATAAGCGATTATGCCTGCGGAACGATTTTAAGATTTTTTATTCTTTACAAACTGGACTTGTGTTCCACCTAAATGTGGTTCAAGGCTGTTTTAATAAACAATGATTGACTGGAGTTATCATCAATGATTGAGAGTGCCAATCTGTTTTGTTATTACTTCTATTACAAGCTTTTAAATTCTTTGAAAAGGTATAAAACTTCTTTGTAATTTAGTAACAAGATATTAATAATTGTATGCATTAGTAATTTCGACGAGTCGTTTGTATGACATCGGATCTCAATTGTAATCAAGAAATTCCTTTAGGTTCTCTGTGCATATTTGACACGTAATAATGCGAGACAATCTACAAACTTATATAACATTGCTAACATGTTATACGGTTATGTTACATGTGTATACCAATGCGTTCCTTAAACATTCCTTAAAATTTGTGCTTTGACAGTCACGCAATTGTCAAATATAGAATTTTGACATACATTTTATCAAAGCTTTTTTTTTTTCGTGGGGAAATGCGTTACGCATACCCTCCCGCGGCATGGTTGACCTGGTGGGGAAGGGTTATGTGGGACTCGCTGTTGTGCATACCCACTAAAACCCCACGGCGCCACCAGCAATCGCCCGGGGCAGGACACGGTAACAGCGTAGCCTTGTCCGCATCCAGCCACGCGATCAGCCGTTAATATTACATATTACGGTCCTCTACGGCCACGATCGATGTGGAATGGACCTTGGCACAGCCAGGGCCTTTCACATCGGCCAATTCATCCTGTTTTATAGAGCTGGGGGAGGCCGGGTACAATACTTCTTTTGGACGCATGAGCCCCTGTTCCCCCGCTGGAGCAACTGCGTGCCCAGGATTACACACAGGGTTGCACGGTGCAATGGCGACGCTGTGGTCTCCTACGGCGACGCGGGTGGGCTGCAGGATCATCCTCCCTGGCCCTCTCCGCCTCTTCCTTATGGTGCATGACGGCTTCACAGAATCTCTGGAAGATTTCCCACATGCCGTCACTGTCCGAAATTATCAAAGCTTGCGCTAAGTCTTGTACAAGTTCAAGAATTATTATTGATTGAAATATCTGTCTGCTTTGTCCTAATTTCCTAAATCAGTGCACTTTTTCTTTTTATGTGTCTTTTTTAGTTTAGTTTTTTGTTCCTGTTTTAGTTGTCAAACAACTATATGTATTATGTATTATGCACTTCCTGCTATCTATTTTTTTCTCTCAATGTTCAACTGTTAGAGATCGCTCGAAAAGATAAGGCCGCCAGTTCATTAAATTATGTCAATTATTTATGTATGCAATGAAGTGTTAATAAATAAATAATTCAGCATTCTATTCGTTATTAGTTTTATAATTAATATTATTACATTTAAGAGACGCTACAGCTGTAAGGTTAGTTAAAATGTAGAGTAGAGTAATCGTTAAAAGTACTTATATAATTAACATAAGCGCGCAAAAAAGGTTACAATTAGGCAAGCCATGTTACATTCAAGTATGAGGTAATTCATGTATTATGATAATTAAGGCTTTAAGTAAATAAGTAACGCTTATTACAGGTTTCAAGCCTGTCTTTTATGGACTGAATTTCCTTTTAAAACAAGCAAGGAGAACCACGTAGGATAATCTAGATATAAATAAACGTATATTTATGGCCGCGTCGCGACCCGAACAACAAACCATTTAAAAGTATATTGGATTTAATTAAAAATAATAAACGGCTCGAATATATGAGTAGAGACTCTTAAGCCGTGGGGTTCAAGTGGACAGGCGGCAATTAAAGATTTAAGTTGGCGCCTGGTAGATAGTACCGGTGACCCCAGAGCTGGTGCTTTCATCGCTGAACGAATAAGTATCGCAATACAGTACGGAAATGCTACCAGCATTAAAGGTACACTGCCATAGGAACCAAACTTTCAAAATTTGTTTTAATATTAAAATTTATTAATTTATTTAAATTAAATTAATTTTTAATTACTATTATTATTTAGGTTAAGAAAATTGTAAATGCTGTATATTTGTGTGTTTTCGTCCAATATATTAATATAATTTTTATTAATAAAAGTTTTGGAAATAATTATAATCTATGCTACTCAGGGTTGTAGTATTTTATTGATGAAAGAATTGCTGCTGTACAAAAGATTTTGAGTTCTTTATAATGTTAGTGCAGTTTCAATGTATATTTTGGGCTTCTCTTGCAGATGCTACCCGTAAGGCGGTATTATGCTTTGTGAAACTATTTGACTGCGGCTTAATTTGTGGTTTTAAAATCACATTTCGGTAAGCCGATAGCCGTTGAGTGGCTTCAGCACTCAAATTGAGGTCGTAGGTTCGATCACCGACTGTGCACCAATAGACTTTCTTTATATGAGCGCATTAAACCGGCTTGCTTTAAACCCAAAAGGTCGACGGCGTGTGTCAGGCACAGGACGCCGATCACATTGCCTATTACTATTAGATTGACAAATGATCATGAAACCGATACATAAATCTGAGGCCCAGACCTAAAAAGGTTGTAGCGCTAATTAAGTTCGATGGCGGTACTATGGGTAGTGGTGTTGCGACGCTGGATTGACAAAATACTAACTTGACTTATTGAAGCGTATATAAATCTAAGTGACACTTAAGTTATCGAACATTATCGGAAACGAGAATGTTAAATTACAATTTATGAGTGTGGTAAAAACTAAAGGGCTCATTTTAGCTTCAAGTGTGCGATGATTGTTTACATTTTGTTTACGCTTTTAATTATTAACTAAAATATATATATATGTAAAATATATATATATGTAACATAATTAATGTTAGGTTACATAACTCGCTACTGATTCTTCTTTATATCTCGTTAAGATACAAGCACTCTCCATACTCTCATTGACACATCCGACACGGCCGCAGTATCCGACGGAAAGTATATTGAGATAATAAAACATATTTCTTGGACAGTTAAAAACAGGTAGGCGATCACTGGTTTGCTAAACAATTGATTAAGGAAATCAAGATAGTCCCGATGCCCTATTGTACTCAGAAATGATTCGCGACAATAATTGTCACGCCATTCGACTTTGTTCAGGGTCGACATGCAACGCTTCATAAAATAAAAAGTAGCCATGAATGAAAGCAGTAACTATTAAATAAAAACTATGTTCGGATGTACCAATGGATATTTCTATACTCTCTATCTCACCTGATGTTACTTGATAACTCGTGATGAAAGCAGTGGCGAATTTACCAGCAGGCTGAGTAGGCTGGAGCCTAGGGCGGCAGAATCTCGCCTCAGAATATTTCTGCATACCGGTTTTCTAATGTTTTACAGATAAAATTCTGCAACTAATTGTCGATGTTGTCGTACATTCGGTGTAGCAAACTTGCATATTCAAGAGTAAAACAGATAGTTCGCCACCCCCAACCAGTAATCGACCTCTGCGCCCTCAGCTCTCACTTTGTTGGAGTGAAAAGAGCGAAATTTCAGAAAATGTATTTCTCACTATCCTGTTCCCCTATCAACACATACATAATATAAGTCCTATTACTGGTTGGAGGCTTGGAACTGGATGGTTTGTGTATAATTTTGTGCTAAAATCGAACCCAAAAATTATTTTATGTGCATTTTCAACGAAATTGTTGGATTGAAAAATACTGTAGGACATGACAATTGTAGGCGAGGGCGGCAAAAAATTCACAGCCTATACCTTGAAAATGTATTAATCCACCATTGGATAAAAGTCCATGGAAACCGTTGGAAACGTTGCAAGGAGGATGGCAAGTTCGTTGCCGGTCTTTTAAGAATTGGTACGCTCTTTAATTGTATTGTTTAATTATAATTTTTACTTTTCTAATTTAAAACATGTATAATATCGCCTCTCCTCTGAAAACGACACGTTAAATTTATACCTGTAATTAGTAATTACGAAACATAATTGGTGTGAGTAAAAACCGCAGTATTTAAGTTAAATGATTATTTAAACAAGGAATTGACTAGAACGAAATTGTTATTCATATGGCAATTTTCATTTACAGGAAAAGTCCTTGAGTATTGCTATTTACAAAAATATATTATTATTTGGTTATGGGGGACATTTCAGCAAAGCCTAATCGTTGTTTCTTGTGAAAACAGCAAAGACAAGTACAAGTTCATTCGGAGGCTAAAAAGGCCTCCCCTGAACTGGCGTGCCCACTTATAGGCCGCATCTCACTTAACCTCAGGTGGGATTATGGAAAAACGTCTGTCCAGATTAAAAAAAAAGGGTAGTAGGTTGTCGGCTGGTGAGCAGTGTTGGCCTAGTGGCTTCAGCGTGCGACTCTCATCCCTGAGGTCGTAGGTTCAATCCCCGGTTATGCCCCAATGGACTTTCTTTCTATGTACGCATTTCGCTCGAACGGTGAATGAAATCATCGTGAGGAAACCGACATGTCTGTTCATGTGTCTGGCGTCTGACAGGCACTGCCCACTGGAGGCTGATCACCTACTTGCCTATTAAATTTAAAAATGATCATGAAACAGATTCAGAAATCTGAGGCCCAGACCTAAAGAGGTTTTTATTGTCAGCTGTATGTCACACGTAGTCAACCTGAGTCCTGTTCTGTAGAGAGCTAGAGCAGACTAATCTAATTTGATTCATTGGTTTTAGATTTTTTCCTTCATGTTAAAAGTTGCACTATTTATAAATGTCACTAAAGGTCAACGCAAGGTTATTTCCGAGTCGTTATACTTCCTACTTCCAACTTTTAAGATTATCCTGTTTTATATTTAATACACCTTGAATAGTAGTACCTACCGGATATCGTAATTTGATTCACAGCATGTAATCGTTTGTTGTCCAGGAAAAATGTATCAGGCTGTTTGAATACATTTTAATATGTAACTACCAACATACAACTATAATCTTCAAGATTTCGATAAACTTTAAATGATTACAATTTTCTATTATTTTTATAACAGCAATAAGCGTACCATGGCAGACGAACTGAAAAGTGGAGCAAAAAAGTACTAAACTGGTGTCCCAGGTACAGCAAACGAAAAAGAATAAGACAACTAAGATGGTGGATAGACCTAATTAAAGAAACAGCAGCTGGTACATGGCAGAGAGTGGCACAGTGCAGAGAGGAATGGCGGGATTTGGAGGACGTCTTTGCCAAAAAACGGCACACAAATACCTAAAAGAGTATTGAAATATAAATGTGTTTAAATGTAAAAGTATCTGAATTAAAAGGCTGTTATTATTAAATAATAAGCGTACCTAGGTACAGAGTACGATTTCTAACAAATGTTTCAAGTCGATAGGTAGGTACAATACTACTTCAGAAATCTGTCTACTCATTGGGCGTTACATAGGTTTAGCAAGTTATTTCAGAAGGGAAAACACATAACAGGAAATTACCTTTGTGGGTAATTAGACTGATTTTGGAATTATTTGTTTAACATTGCGATTCGTCATAAATAACGAATTCAACTCGTAAATGACACTTCGAATAAACAACTCAAAAGTGTTGGTTAGCTAACTTTATTATTCTGTGACTGTTATCAAAGCGATCGTACCCTGAATAATGCATTATAATTTTTATGAATCGTCTCTTTTGACTTAACAACATTACGTCATTACAATCGCCGTCATTACTTATCGCTAATAAGCGATCTCTTACTAGGGTCGCCTGGAAGAGATCGCTTATTAGCGATAAGGCCGCCCGTTGCATCTCTTGTAATTTTTATGTATTGTGTTATTTGTGTTTCTCTTATTTTTATTGCAACGAATACGTGTGAATAAATAAATAAATAAAATAAAGTGTTTTTATTTTATTTACTAATAAGAATATTTAATATAATTAATACTATTAAGGGAAGACACTCTCTTCTCGCACTTGATCCACGTTAACAAGAGAACTTACACTAATCCATTGCAAATATATGAATGTCTATGTTACTGCCAACACTTGATGCTGATAAACTTAAACGGAATTTTAGGAATTTGTATGTTCATATAATCTTATCACGATATTTGCTTAAACAAGTAAATAAACTTGACAGGTCATCAATCATACAAAAATATGCAAAATGGCGGATTTTATATATATTTTTATAATTATTTCAGACATCTACTTCTTGGAACTATGGAATGTTTTGTCATTACTAGTCTGTGCGTATGCGTAAAAAGTAACAGTTGACACAAGAGGCTGTACTTAAATCACTCAAGTGTTTGGGACCTCTAATTTACATTCCCTGTGTGTTGATGTCGTAAACTTATTTATAATGCTTCTTAGGTCTAATATAACGATTAAAACGATTCATTAGAGAACGAAAAAATACTAGAAATAAGTGCCATATATTACAATTGCAGAGCAATGTACGATAAGAAAAATGCACATTTGATAACAAACCATGCGAATTAAAATTTGGAATGGTTCAAATATAATATAAGGGTCTCCTTGCTCATTATAAAGAAGCACCTTAGGGGCCCCACAGGTAAGGGAGCGTTCAAGTATTACGTAACGCAATTTTTGGAGATTATTGACCCCCATGTTACTCGCCGTAACGTTTTTCAGTACCCAAGTACAGTACTGTACCCAAGTATAGTAAAACGTTTCGTGACCACCTCTTTAGTTACTATTGTGTGGTGTAAGTCGAAAAAAATATTAAGAATAACGCGTAATTTAATCCCCGGCCCGCATCGTAACGTTTTACAAAAGGAACCCCCCTCCCAAAATACGTTACGTAATACTTGAACGCTCCCTAATGGGGCAGCGAGGTTATTATGTAGCTTGAGCTGCCACTGCACATGCCGCTTCTATTGCGGGGTGTCAGTTTTTCGTGTGGAAAATGTTTAGGGCAATATTTCCGGCAGCGGCAAGAGCAAGGACTCTTCATGTTGTGTTTTGCAAAATAGGGCTTAGCTTCTCAAACAACGGTTTAACATGTATATGTATATCGTCGCTGTTAAATGATAACCTCTTATGTCCAGAGGACCAAATATTACAGGAAACATGTTTCATTTCGTCAATGTGTTTTTGTCCATAGTTGTAGATGGTAAATAGGAATTATTTATTAATAATATAAATAAGTCCGTCCTTAATAATTAAACCAGTTAAATGACATAAGAGTTGAAGAATAAAAAATAAATGGTGTTTTGACATACGAGGTTATCATTCTACAGTGACGTTATGTAACTAGTAAAAAGTTAAAAGAGTACCGAGAGTTTTATACGCCGGCTTTTTCTCTCGGCCTCTGTCTTCTTTGCCGATGAGTAGGGATGCCTACAAATTCAAATTTAATGACGTGGAATAAGTTGATACCTTATGTTCCATAATAAACATATTTTATTTTTATTTCTAGGATCGCATACTTTCATGTACACGACTTTTTGTATATTTGAAACATTTTATATTACAACATAGGCTAAGAACGTTATCGCGATATTAATATTAAATCTTAATAATAGTTATATGGTCAGGTACTGTTAAAAATAAAATTCTTCAGTTCATGCGCATTGCAACAAAAACAATCCAAATAAAATACATTTGAATTTCACGAATTATAAACACATCATAAAGCCACTTAAATGCTTGTGATAATTAAGTAATGTAATCATTCATTTAGATTTCTAATTGAGAAATAATTATCAAATACATTGATTTATCAACAATTCAATGTAGTCTTGTCATGATAACATCTTGATTTATTACTTTCAATCTATCACAATACATTGACATAGATAATGTAACTTTGAAATCATCCAGATAAAATAAGAAGATTGCAACTGATTAGTATATCAGTGATGCACTTTAAAGTAATTTTAAAAAGTTATAGAATACGGAATATCGCGGTTTTATACGGAGTCACTTTGACAGATGTCAAGTCTAAATATTGTCAATGTCAGCAAGATTACTTTATACTTTTTTCAATAAAATCTGCGCTGGTACTCTGTAACTTCCCATTGTGTGTGTCCTTGGGATCATGCTACAACTCAACATTGAAATCGGGATCGCAAGCTATTGGGAGTTACAGAGCGGGTACTGATGTTAGAGAAATATAACACTGAACTAAATATTTAAGACCAACGTAAGTGTTCTAATGGAATTCAATTCGTTCCGGATAGTAATGGCAATGACAAAAGAATTAAAGCTACTACAATTACATAAACACTATGAATTATTATAATAGTGTTTATACAAGCGTTATAAATACAAAAACATATCCATATAGCAATGAGGTCATATTATGACATCCTTATAGTACGCGAATGCTTTTTTTCGTATGTACCTTCCAACTTCCTATATACTATTATCTAAAAAATACGCGTTTTCTATGATTTATTTGCAATACTACTTCCGTGATACATAGAATATTTATTTAAATCATTTGTTTGCGGTGTTTCGCTTTTTCTGGTTAAATAAATAAGACAGTCATTTCTTGTTCAAACAATAGTAGCGAGGCTTTTAATTACGTAACGAACTTAACAAATCTCAAATACTGTTGAGTATGTTTTTAGATATCGACACTTAGGAAGTGTAAAAAGTGAAGCGGTGTCATGGAACAGACACATTTCGTGGATTTTTAAAGAAATAGTTTTTGATAAGGATACGAACCCAGTCTATTCAGAGTTCTGACATGTATTTTTTATACACGAATGATTTTCAAGTTTTTATCGGACAAGTAATAGCAATGGAAATTAAAATAATTACCTAATTATGTGAACGATTATTTCACTTGTTAAGCTAAATGATACATAATAACCTGTACCTAAGTGTTAGAAAAAGTTGTTTTTACCAATGCAACTACAAATAGAATATAACTATATTGCATAACTAGAATAAATTTCAAATATTAAGCATCATATTTTTTAAACGTTTCATTGTTTCTATTAATAAAATATAATTTAACCCTTTTGTTAAGCATCAATACTAAATAACCTTATCAAATAATGAATTCAAACATTGTAGATTTATGGCAGCAATTTATTACAAACACTTCTTTAAAACATTCAAGTTATGCACGCCTTAACTAACCAGCAATAACTATCTATACTTTATAAATAATAATTTTAAATCTAAATAAATAAATGTACGTACCAGTCGTGTTTTTTTTGAAACAATCGAAGATCGTGCACGTTTGGCGCGACTCACGCGCAATGGCAAACTGAGTGTTCTCTTTGTAATGTTGGTGCCGCAGGCCATGTGACTTGACGTGAGATGTATTTGATCATATTCGAATGAGTTCATGATCAACTAGGTTTTCAAGTACATACATACTTATCAACGTGGTCCTTTAACTTTTCTACTGTTATTTTAAGAGAATAATGCCGCATCTTATAAAGCAATATATCTGATGTAGGTTTATACATCCCTTTGAACCTGTATTTTATTTATTTTTAAATATACCTACAGAAGGAGAGATTTAATATGATGTAAAAGTTTATCAGGCGGCTTTTGATCCTTATTTTGTGCAAATAGTGAAAAATATGCCTTGGCACTTGATATGTCTGAAAATCGATTATATGAACGCGAAATCAATTTATGAAGGCGAATTTAATTCGTTAATTAGATTAGGTATTTTTTTAAACTTAATAAATGTCCATGTTTTTTAAAAATTCCATAATTTATGAATATAAGCTAATAAACTAAACAAAAAGAAACTTATATAATGTCTCCTACGTGACGATAAAAATCGTGAGAGCTGTATTTACATTAATCAGCTGATGATAAGGAAGATCTAGCGAATCTCGTGATCTGCCGTGCGGTTGGCATCACTGTTCAATGCGACCTCGCTACGTATACTTCACGATTAATTAGTAATTGTATGGAAATTAATTTATATTTTTAAGAGTAAATATTGTTTTATGTATTATAAAAATCAGCTAGTTGATTCATAATTATAAGAATATTATTAATGTAGCAACAATGTTTTCTTTGGAAATAACCAGCGCCTTTTTTTATGATTTTATAGGTTTTTAGATAAGTAGCTGATCGAATAATAAATAAGACAAATAAGTGGGTTTGAAGACGAAATTATACTATTATGAATGTATAAAATATGTCTATAAAACCGTTATGGACTATACTTATCTTACCAAAAAATTCATTCTCAAAAATATTTTTCTTATTTATCAGTCAGTCACGTGGCAAAACGGTCACAGATTAGTCTAATAACACAGCATGCTTGTAATTAATGTCTTCGCCTGTCGTAATAAAATAAATAAATCAATAGCGCTACAACCTTTTTAGGTCTGGGCCTGTATCTGTTTCAGGATATTTTTTTAATCTAATAGGTAAGTAGTTGATCAGCCTCCTATGCCTGACACACGCCGTCGACTTTTTGGGCCTAAGAGCTTGGCCACAGTTTCTGGCGGTGTGGAGCGCGGCGCGGCAAGAGGGTCTGCGAGAGGCGCGGTTTGCGGTGGTATGCCACAGCTCGACCAGTTGCGACCGCGGCGCCAATATTTAGAGTATATTAGTTAGTTTTATTAGTCGTCCCACAATTTTTTTTATAACATGCCTATATTTATGATGTGGATGTTTTGACATCCATATTGCTGGTCTACTCAGTATTTCACTAATAAATTGTTTTGTATCCATTATTTTATATGAGCTCAATGCGCGATAAAAACAAAATTATTTGTTTTGGTCGCGCGATGCTAAATGCGTCCACCAATGCCGCGGCGCGCGCCGCTCTTAGCTGTGGCCGCCTCGATACTCTTGAGTGCATTTGATTCACTCGCACGCCGCGCAGACCCCCGCCGCCGCCACCGCGCGGGTGCCACCGCGCCGTAGGTCGCACCGCAATGCGCGTCGCCGATAGCTGTGGCATACTTCATACAATTTTCTCAATTTGTTTTTGCCGCTCGCCGCTAACCGCGCCGCAGGTGACTGTGGCCAAGGGGTAAGGCAAGCCGCCCCTCACAATGTTTTCCTTACCATTCGAATGTTAAATGCGCACATAGAAAAATCCATTGGTGCAAAGACGGGGTTCGAACCTACGACCTCAGTGATGAGACTCGCACGTTGAAGCCACTAACTAGGCCTACACTGCTCTCGCCTGTTCTAATACTTGGGAGTTTAATATAGGCAGACTGTTTTCGATAGAAATATAATGTATGTGCATTTGTGTAATGTAATAATAAATTTTAAATGGTTTTTAAAAAGTTTGTCAAATAGCCTATTAAAAGCAATAATTAGCATCCTTTTTATTAATAAATTGTTTTTACCATGCCCCACCTTAGCCTAACTAAAATTCTTTTGACACAATATTCAACATACATAACTTTTTTTAGGAAGCTTTTAGGAAATTGTTAACGATATACAGTAAGTAAAACATATAATGAAAAAATCTAAATTCTAATTACAAATAATTTAAATAAATTTTCGAATAGCCCCCCTTAACATTCAAATTGCCCCCATGTGGGGCGTGGGACCCACATTGGGAAAGGAATTAAACACTTCACTTATTTATACATTTATTTTAAAATTAAAACTAAGGAACAACCATGTATAATGTTCTAGAATTAGTTAAATTATTACAGCCCTGCGATTCTGTAACTCACTTTTCGAACTCACACAGCGGTTTTCGCATCGGCGGTCGCTCTCAAATCAGTCGTGAAGCAGTCATTTTATGATTTGGCATTCTGAAAAGGTGGGAGCTTGTAGTTTATTGTTTATCAGATCAGGCGGTCGCTCTCAAATCAGTCATGAAGCAGTCATTTTATGATTTGGCATTCTGATAAACAATAAACTACAAGCTCCCACTTTCAGCCGATGCGATACCGCCGATGCGAATACCGCTGTGTGAGTTCGAAAAGTGAGTTACAGAATCGCAGGGCAGTAATAAAATAATCCCAACATACTAAAATATAAACTTTATAAAATATTGTAGGTGCTTTTTAAGTACGTTTAGTCTTGAGCATCTAACGAACACAAACATTACCAAACAAATTAAGGCTGAACAAAAAAATACAGCATAAGCATTATTGTTATTTGTTACGAAACTAGCTTGCGACTTGACACATGTTTCTCGACTCAAGTTATACCAGTCGGGTTACACATATTTGTTACGTCATCAATTAAACTGTCATCCTAATTTTATCGTTTACGTATCTACTGAAGAGCATGACTTATTGACTACACGAAAATACATCAAAACCACTTTTTGGTCCTCATACATAATCAAAGAATTTCATTTAATTAAAGTCACAATCCGGAAATTATAAACCAATCACAATCGAACGCACGGTCTTTTGTTTCCTTTAGGGGGGCGGGGGAGATGCGGACGTAAAATGTCTGCTTTACGACTCATTTGAGCGCGACCGCTGCTGTGTGAGTTCGAAAAGTGAGTTACAGAATCGCAAGGCAGTTGTCAAGTGTGGTACGCAAGCCCGCGGTCGAATAATGAACAAGCGTCAAGATCATTCAACTAAAACATTGTACTACGTTTTTTGAATATTATCGAATTTTTTGACATATAACCTAGGAATTTTTTATTTTTTAAGAACCCTAGTGGCTAGCGATTCCTAAGGCACCCGTAACTAATTTGCAAGTCGTATGCAGAATACGTTGTCTTCTGCTAAGTACCCTTAAATAAAAATATTAAATAACGCTGGAATCTTTTAATGTTGAGGAGTTTATATTTAAGGGATAAGACTTATAAAGATGTCGATTGATTTGATTGCGTGATTGAATTTATTATATATAGCTATGAAACCCATTTCCATTATTTGGCTTAAGTATTATTTGTCAACAGCTTTAACCTGAAAATAAAAATTATAAATGTTTTCGATAGAACTGAAAAAGAACTTATTGATATTTATATTTTTTTCATTTCTATGTTAAAAATTAACGCCTTATTTTTTTTAATAGCAATGCGTCGTGTTATTTTCAACATTATTAAAATAAATAAACGAGTTCGTAGTTTTTATAGTTCCATACTTAAGATAAGATTTAGAAACGAAACGCGATTTATGACTCCCCTTCGTCAAAATCCAATTTTACCAACGGAAGACAGACAGCGCTAAGTATCGTTTCAGAATGTCGTCCCTTTTTTTTATTTTTTATTAATGGCTCTGGCACGATTTGTGCATTAGCCAGCGTCAAGTATAGAATTTTTTTTATATAATTCGTGCTTTGTCTTTAGAAATTCGACCGTGTCCTCCATATACGGTTTAAGCACTCGCCCGGTACCGCACAACCCTCCCAAAGGCCGAGAACAAATTTAAATTAAATTAAAACTTGCCCTCGAACCGGGAATCGAACCCGGTACTCCTCACCTAGCTGCCACTTAATAAGACCGCTAGGCTATAAGGCCCCATGTCATCCCTTGTTAAGATATTTTACTGTTTGGTCGAATAAATTCCTGTAACTTCAAACTCCCAAATAAGTAATACTAACAAAAAAAAAAAATTTCTAATTGTAACCAAACTTATAACTCAATAGGCTTTTTATATTATTAAAAAACATGCTTTAGAAGTATACTTCTTTGACGTAATAAGATAAAAATCTTTTCAAAAATTTTATTCTACGTTTGTAGAAAAAACGACACAACAACAGAAAAAACTAAAATGTTGACTATAGCTAACTTCAGGGTGTCGGGTTTTTGTGACGGTGTGCCCGCGCATCGTAAAAATGTACTCTTATAATTTTTTCCTAATGCGCCAAAAGAAGTATTACTTCAATAAATAAATTTGTTTCTTACGTTGCTTTTCAGTTAAACTTGGCACTCTCATTGACCACAGTAGAGTGTGACTACATTTTATTTTAACAACTTCCGATCGATCAAATGTGTTAGACGTACTCACGAGGGAGCCAAATTTTAATGGCTGATTATCTAAAAAAAATGTTTACGTAAATTATAACGTAAATATTAATGTTATGTTATTTTTAAACAACTGTATTCCGGGGCCCAAATCTATGGTATTCTTTGCTGGGCACCACCGCTTAGTAAAACCAGGTGTCAGTCGAGATATTTCCGAACCAATACGACTTAGGGTCCTTCAAGAAAAGAGCGTACCAATTCTCAAAACGCACTCGCGAGCCCTCTGTTATTGAGAGTATCCATGGACGGCGGTATCACTTAACATCAGGTGAGCCTCCTGCCCGTTTGCCACTTGTTTCACACGCGATAATTGATGAAAACCTACTGGTCATATCGTTACTCGTTAGTCTTCTTAAGTAAATATTTTTACATAATAAAATAATTTGTATATAAATTCGTAAACTTACTCAAGTTCCACTTAAGTCCACTAGTTGTAACCGCGTCACAACTTTCTCCGACAGGCACCAAAGAGCACCACGACCGTTTGAACGTCCTGGTCTCCTCTGGCACAAAAATAACATGGTCGCCAGGGGAAAGAAGCCAGGATACCGTATCATCAGACATGATATACACATTTGTTTTAGGCGGCAGTATGTGCATTTCTCTGACCAGAAAAAGTGTTTGAATGTTGCCGAGAATTTGGTCTATGCGGCCAGAGTTCTGGCCTAATGTTACAATGTGATCCAACTGAAACATCCAACATCTTAAGATTTTGAAGCACCTAGTTATGAAGACTTATTGCTCAAGTCGCGTTTGTCTGTAAAGTTAGGATTCAGAGTCGAGACTTAGCACAAACTCTCCTCTCCTATGTCAATATGGTATCTTTTATTAATAATGGCTTTGTTATTCTTCCTTTATTATAATGATCTGTGGCTATAGATTGCAATAAGGGCGTTCTCAAGGGAGCATTCTGGGCCCATTGGTGTTTTTTCTGTACATTAATGATTTACCGAATTTGGTTAGTAATAAATGCATTCTTCACGCGGATGATAAAAAAAATGAATCTTACAATTTAGAATTTACTATAAATATCTACTGTGTCATATTTTTTGTATAAATAGGTAAAACTGTGCTTTGTTTATGTTTGAATGTGTATTCCGTTTTTGGCTTTTGTGAACAATGTAATTGTTAAGTGAGTAGCTGTAGGAATACTGTTGAGCAAATAAATAAAAAAAAATGTTTTTGACATACGAAAGTCGTACTTAGTTTAAGAATCCACTCTGGATCCTGGCCAATTAAGAAAAATAAATGATCACGCAGCAGATAATAAGCTGAGACTAAATAGTTTTTTTTTAAACTGGGAAGAATGACGCTGCTTCGGTAGAGTGAAGTCATTAGTGTGGTATGTAGTTTGTTATGTCAAATATAATATCACCGTGACCACGCACGCTACGCGAAACGTCGGATAAATTTAAAATTATGTTAAATAATTGTAAATTTATAATAATACATAACTTTAATCCGGTTAAAAAGTTTTTTCTTTAAATGTGTAAAGGTTATGTCAATCAAAGACAAATATAATATATTGTTTCAAAGTGTTATTTCTATTGTCCTTATAATTAGGTCCATAGCTCATATACTTGAACTTCCAATTATAGTAGGATTGGTATGCGACAGCTATACCAATCTCGTTTTGTATGCCAGTTCGATGTAGTTCATTGTATGGAAGTTACAAAGTATGGGCTCTGGGGTAAGTAAATTATTTTAAGTTCAATTTATTCTCGGTCTTACATGACAAGAGGCTATTTATGTACCTTTTGAACTAAACATATAAAATAACAATAGCTATCCTAACTTCAGTATTTATTTACCCTTTGCTTGGTTCTTTAGAAGCAAACGTAGCTGATACAAAAACTCTAATGAAGTCGGTATTTGTATTATAGGGGCAAATAGCAAATCAAAACCAGCGACAATTGTCAAATTTTTCAACACAGACTATAGACATAAGTAACTAGATCACTAAGCAGAAAAAAATTCCTATAAATAGATAATATATTTCAATTACCTTACCTCTGTTTTATGCTGTTCATTATAATTATTCAATTCTATTAAGGCCTTCGTAAAGTCTGTGTAGTTTTGGTCAGGTGTGTGCACAGCCTGTAAACGATATTAATGTTTATTCATCTGGTATACTTCTATTATAAAAACAAAAAAATTACATGTTTATTTAGTCTATTACAAATAAATATAAACATTCTAAACTTATTAGTTAATGGATCAAGTCTAATTGCTTCGTTTGAACTACAATACTATATTCTCTTTACATATCTTAAACACAATTAGACAGAATAACAGAGTACTTAAGTAATAATATTAATCAGTTTTTTATATTGTGTATAGTTTAACTGAAATAAAAATTATATAAAAAAGGAAATTTATATTTGGTAACAATAAGTTAAAGTAATTTTTTACTGTAAGGAAAGCAACAGATTTGTTTAAATATATTATAGTGTATATGGTAACACTGTACCTAGCACACATGTTAATTTAAAACCTTTAGTAAAAAATGTGCATTCATGCATTTTGCTGTTATTTTAAAAGTCAATAATTAAATACATGTGATAATAACATATTACAAATAATGAATACTTTTTTATTAATGTTTAGAAGTTTTAAAGAGGAACAATTTATAATTGAGATTTGCGTAATTTTAACTGTTTTTGCAGCACACGCATAAAGGCAATATTTAAATAGTGTAATATTCCCAAATAGCAAAACTTCTCTCCTGATTTTCACTTCCAGTTCCTGGATAGTGTCTAAAGAAACTTTTGGTTTTTAATATAAGGATATTATGATTTTATTTATATGAAATTTTTGTATAATATGTTAACAAGAACTGTTCATCTAATTAAATATATTTAAATATATGTATATATATATATATATATATATATATATATTTAAATATATATATATATATATATATTTATTTATGTCAAGTTCACCTCACAACCTTTCTTTTTAAACTCCTGTAGAACATCTTGGGTGATAGAATCAAAATCACCAGTTATTAGATCAGGCAACCTGATATTCTTTTTGTCTTCATTTACAAGGTTTTTATAGAAATTGTTCCAATGAGTTGTCCCACCATCTACCGTCACTCTGACTGTGGCTGAAACCAAATTCATAAATATATATTAAATGTAACAATTTTAAATAATATAAAGGTACTATATAGGTCAAATTTTGAGTCAAAACTAAGCACAAACATAACATATGATGTAAACCTAAACTTTGAAATGTTTTAGTTGATTCAGAGTCAAACTTAGTGTTTTTAATCATTAAAATATATAGTGCAGTAATAATCCAAAAATATTGCTTAAATAATTAATGTATGAAATGGTATGTTATCTAAACAATGTAATGAAGAAGCTTGTGTATGCCTTACATACATACATCTTCTAAATAATTATTTTTCCTCTCAAGTATAGCGAATTTCTATAGATAATTTACTGATGCTTTACCCTTAGTGTATATAATATTTGTGTTATAACTTGCTTGTTTTTCCTAAGATTTGGCATCTATCAACATACCATTATTCCACAAACTCTTGACAAAGTCCTGTTTTTGAGTTATGGGACGATTCAAAATGACAACTGCATACTTGGTGCTGTTCTGTTTTACATTTTCAATAAATGGAGATATATCCCATTGCCAACATTTGATGACATTACATATTGTATTGCAGGGTAATTTCTGCAACAACAAAAAATACATGTGGCAACAATAAAAAGCTTTTAGTGATTCAGTAAAGAACAAAGTGAAACCATTAAATGCATCTCATTTAGAAATCATATATTATAAAGCTCTTAGTTTATACTAATTAAAGTATTTAATAATACTCATCTTTTACATACCTTATTCACTATTCCGTTGGCAGTCATACTTTTGTACATAAGCTTAATTTTCTGATCTTATAAATTATATGATAAAATTTGGCAATTTTTATAACACTGCGATTATTGTGTTACCTTTAAAAATTCGATCATAAGGTCATCATAGAATATATTATGTCAGAGCATATCAGGTAATAGTAATAATTATTTTTAATGATGAATAAATGTATAATTTATTAAAATCTCAATTTTACACATCGATGTTGAAATATTTAATATCACAATAACATTAATACATTATTTTGACTTATTAACCAATCTCGTGATTTTGGTTTATACTTGTAAGACAGATTTAAATTGATAGTAAAACGAGATAAAAGTTTAACCTTTACTTGATATTTGAGAAATGCGCGGATCTTGTAATTAAAATTTTGCAGCAATCATCGATGTCCGATGAATTTAGGGATGTGAAAAAATAATCGATTATTAAAAAAATCGATTTTCAATCAATTATAAAATACCAAAGATAATGTCGGGAGATGCCAGATAAAAAATCGACTATGATTGATTTTCAATTATAAAAATAATCGATTATTAATCGATTATTTTTGCCACCTCCCGACATTATGTCTGGTCTTTTATAACCCGGACCGAACTAGGGATATTCGACATACAGCGATGTTTACAATGCGATACATTGAATCCGATTCTTTGAAGATGTATTGATAATTGATATATTCGATGCATTGATGTTTTTTTTTGTAAAACATTGAAAGGATGATAAAACCAGTTAATTTTACAAAAACTCAAGTGTGAATAAGGAGCACTATAATTTAAAATTAAAATAATTTTTTTCAGCAGCACAAGACTACATACAATTAAAAAGACAACAAAAATACTGAAATGTGCTACTGAAAAGGCATACACTCAGCATTTATCAAATTTCACCTAAAATCTATCAAAACGAGATTAGGTTAATTTCGATTTTGATTATTCTTAAACGTTAATTTGTGTTTATAATTTCTATTGTTTATTTTTAACTAAAAAAACCATGAAAATTAAAATATTTAGGGTGTTTATTTTGAAATTAGATCAAAAATTAGGAAAAAATCGATTATTAAAAAAAATTGATTATTTTTTTAAGAAAAATCGATTTTTTTATTAGTTTATTATTTATTAATCGATTTTTCATGCTAAAAAAAATAATCGATTAATGAAAAATCGAATTTTTTTATGCCAAATGTCACATCCCTATCGATGATTATACTTGACGCTGGCTAATGCACAAACCGTGCCCGAGCCATAAAGAAAAAAAAAATCATCGATGAAACATTGAAAGTAGAAACTTCAATAATTGTCATTAATCTATGGTTATCGTAAAATGTATTTGAAGAAAATAAATACAGATATTGAAAAATAAACGTATTTTTTTAAAATATGTTTATAAACTTAGCACATTACTGCTAACATTGAGTTATTGACAAAATACGAAAAACCGAAGTCACAGCACATTGCTAGATTTGCCCTTCGAGGACTCGAGCCTTCTGGTCTCTAGCCAAAGCCAATTTCATTTCAAGGCAATTTTCTCTGCCCAAGGAGGATGTCCC
Organism: Pieris macdunnoughi; assembly: GCA_905332375.1. Classification (NCBI taxonomy): domain Eukaryota; kingdom Metazoa; phylum Arthropoda; class Insecta; order Lepidoptera; family Pieridae; genus Pieris; species Pieris macdunnoughi. The sequence goes on from CAJOBZ010000007.1 coordinate 5,812,811, forward strand.
TATGGCCCGCACCGCGATAGAGAATGCCGGTCGGAAGGCACCACCTACGAAATGAAATATGATGCCGAAAATAAATTCCAGCAACGTATTATCCACAAAGCTCTATCTCTCATTGGAGATACTTAAGTCGAGCGGACCTGATGGTTCTAGTCTTAACGCGCCGTTTCTGATACCTGTACTTAATATTTCTTGGGCAGTTGTCAATCAGTACCGGAAAAACTTGTGTCTGAAGTCTAAACTCTGCTACGTGGAGTCTCGAACAATCCCAGTTCGACTTAATCTACTCCAATTTAAATGTTACAAGAAAAGTATCTTTAAAGCTGATACTCTCCTTAAAGCCACAGACAACACCGCCATGTATTAGCGTACGGCATTCAGTTTCACAGTCATGTGGAAGGCGTGACGGTACTTCACTCCGGGCTATCGCTTGCAACTTATAAAGCGCACACCACTATTATGTGGAACCAGCTACCCATTGAAATATTTTCGAACTAATTGGACATAGGGTCCTTCAAGAAAAGAGCGTACCAATTCTTTAAATACCGCCAACGCATTTGCGAGCCTTCTGGCAGTGAGAATATCCATGGGCGGTATTACTTAACATCAGGCGTGCCTCCTGCCGGTTTACTCCTTGCTCTATATAAAAAAATGAATGAATTGAATTGACATGAACTACTATAATATAGTAGTTCATGGTCTTTTTTTTTCTTTTCTATATTATAGTAATTCAAGGTGACAAAAACCTAAACTCTATAAAAAACATATTTTAGAAAAGATAGCTTATAACATATACATACTATAGATGTAACATTATATATTATGCTGTATTGAACTTTAATAAATAAATCAATCAAATGCACTTACTATCTTTTTTTTTATTTTGAAGTGAAACTTCTTTATCGGGGTTGGAAAAAAATTTAGTGTAACATTTTTGCGTTACGCGCCATGTTGCTCTTTGAAGTCAAACTTCTTTATCGGCGTTAAAATATGACATATAGTATGTTTTTGACTTTGAAGTTTGACAACGGATTACATTTTCGACTTGAAATTTGCGCAATTTGCAGCAATTAATTTGTAAATTGTATGCTAGGCAGTGTATCAAAATTTACTGTGTTTAAAGAAATAGTTTCGGACCTCTAAACTTAAAACAAACCAATTATGGCTCTGTGTACAACAAAGGTTTTATATAAGTTTCACTTCTTACGTTTGTACACGCAACAATTTTTTCGGTACGCGTCACATTTTTCGGTTACGCGCCATGTTGCTTTTTGAAGTCAAACTTCTTTATCGGCGTTGAAATGAAACTTCTTTATCGACGTATAGGAGAAATTTTGTAGCAAATCGTCACGTTTTTCAATGATAGTAATAATTCTATTACAATTAATGAAATTCTATAATAATCTTCGTAGTAATAAGGTAAAATTAAATATTTGTATTCATGTCTATGATAATAAAAGCCTTTTGTTAAACTTTATCTAATTTAACGAATTTCTGTAAAGTTGCATATTATAGTAGATCATTTTTCGAAAAATAAGATCATAAAGAAGTTTCACTTCTTACGTGTGTACACCTAGTACACGCACAATTTTTTTTTTAAATGGCTCTGGCACGATTTGTGCATTAGCCAGCGTCAAGTATTGGATATTTTTTTATAATTCGTGCTTGTCTTTAGAAATTCGACTGTGTCCTTCACTGTACGGTTTAAGCACTCACCCGGTACAGCACATACCCTCCCAAAGGCCGAGAACAAATTTAAATTAAATTAAAACTTGGCCTGAACAGGAATCGAACCCGGTACCCCTCACCTAGCTGCCACTTAATAAGACCGCTAGGCTATGAGGCCCCCACTTACTATCTTTGAAGCTCTACTGTGCCTGTGTTAAGTATCTTTATGAAGTTATCTGTTATCTGTGAACAACAATGTAAATTTTCAAATCATATTTTGATGTGTAATTTCAATTTGTTAGATACAAAAAAAAAGAAAAAAATCAGAATCATTTAGAGACATATTTTTATTTGTTAACATTGAATACTTGTTTTCATCGAGAGTAAAGAAAATAATTGCTAAAGATGAATAGAATATTCGGTAGAGGAAAACCTAAAGCTCCAGGTCCCAGCTTAACGGATTGCATCAGTACTGTAAGTACCTACTATCTTCATGGCTTCGTATGATTCATACAATACAGTAAATAAATTTAATACATTCTTATTAATTACACACAATATTTAATAAATCTGCAGGTTGATACCAGAGCAGATGGCATTGAACAGAAAGTTAACAAATTAGATGCAGAATTGAGAAAATATAAAGACCAAATGGCAAAAATGAGAGAAGGGCCTGCGAAAAACTCTGTCAAACAAAAAGCAATGAGAGTTTTGAAGCAAAAAAAAATGTATGTACATAAGCATTTTTTTTATTTATAAATGTAATCATAAATTATATGTAACCACTATTGAAAGTTATTTATTATTTCTTTTATTCTTGTGAGTGTCATGGTATCTTTATTGCATTGAGTTAAGGTATATTTGAAATGGACATAAATAATTTGAGAGCTATAGTTATGGTTAAAAAATTGTTCATTATTATATAGGTATGAACAACAAATAGAAAATTTAAGAGCACAATCATTTAATATGGAGCAGGCAAATTATACAACACAGACATTGAAAGATACACATACAACCATTACCGCTATGAAAGATGGTGTGCAGTCTATGAAGAAGGAATTTAAGAAGATTAATATTGATTCTATTGATGTAAGTTGGTTATTTATTAGGTTTTTATCCTACTCCACTTAAAACCTTGTCTCTTAATCTTGATATAAACTTTTGACCTCGGAACAGACTCTTAATAATTGCCTAATAATGAAAGTTCATAAATGGGACACAAATGTTTTATAAGTCTTGTTTCTGAATGTCACCAATACAGTCGTAATTTTTGAGATTGAAAGCAGTAAACTATAGTAGAATATAATTTTTTTTCACACCATACTGAATCTTACTATTTTATCAAATCTACTTTTGTATTTTAATAATACTGGTGGTCATAGACAACAGATTATTTTATATTTATGCAACAAAAAAATGAGATTTCGACTTAACAAGATATTCCAGATAAATATGATTTAACTGCTGAAATTCCGACTTACAGAGGGGCGATTTCTAAGTGTATTTTTCGATTGCATGTGTACAAGACAAAAATAATAGATTAGAAGCTCCGAACCCGAACATTCATTTTGGATTTTATTGCTATCCGTTCGGGGAATTCCAAGTTACATGTCATTATAATTTCCTAACTACGACCTTGCGGAGTCTCCTTTTTGAAATTCAAGTTATAGAATTTAAATACAGTGTAGACTTTTATTAAATTTCAAGGGACCAAGCATTTTTTTTCGTTATAGACAGTTTTCGTTATGCGGAGGAAAGAGAAAAAAATAACTAAATACAATATATAGTTTTGTAAACTGATTATAAAAACAAATACACTTAAGTATGTTGTGGATGTCTAAATATGAAAATATTTCTTTGTAATAGCTGTTGCCTTATAAAGAGTGAATTATTGTATGGGTTTTGTGTTAAACCAAACAAATTTAACTCAGTTTTACCTTATAGTGAGTTTTTTGTTATAGCGAATACCGTTATAAAGAGTTTACACTGTATGTATTATCAATACTTCATAGGGAAATAACATTTTGTTCAAGATACAAAGTCTAATTAATTAGAGATATCGCGTATTTAGGGGTTCAGCGGAAGGGAATGGCAATTTTTCCGACTTACTGAGGATTTCGGCTTAGCGAGATTCGAGTTATAGAGATTCCACTGTACTTAAATCAATTTAAGCATTCTAAATAAAAAAGGAAAAAATTTAATTTTAGATTACCAAATGTAATTCATGTATAAACTGACAGTGATTTTTATCCTATTGTATATTATATTTTCAGGATGTTAATGATGAATTGGCAGATATGTTAGAACAAGCAGATGAAGTTCAAGAAGCCCTTGGTAGGCAATATGGCATGCCGGAGATTGATGATGATGAATTGGCTGCAGAATTGGATGCTTTAGGTATATATATAATTGATTATTAATTTGTACATCATCGCACACCCACTTACACATCCTAATTACATTTCAGCAATTAATATTTGTAATATTACATTAAGTTAAATTATTATATTTTATATTAATAATTATTTTCTAAGTATGAATTTTATTCAAATAAGAAATAATTCTATATGTACTCTTATCTAAATTTCAGGTGATGAAATAGCCCTTGATGATGACACATCGTACCTGGATGATGTGGTTAAAGCACCTGCGGCACCTGATAAGGAACCAGGTGCTGACAGCATCAGGAATAAGGATGGTGTACCGGTTGATGAGTTTGGATTACCACAAGTGCCTAGTGCTGCACACGCTAAGTAACAGTTGCGAGTTATCAGATTCATTTAAGTGTAAGAATATTTTGTCGCTAAAATTTTATTGTTTATTTTTATAATTAAATATTTTGTTTATTTAAAACATTTTGAAATTGAAAAGTATTTGTTATTTATTAAATTTGAGTAACTTCTGTCCTCTACCATTTAAAGTGGTTGTTAGTTTTAGCATATAATATAACAAGATTTTTATTGTATAATTATGTTAATTAATTTCAGCACATTTAAAGTAAGTTAAATAACATGTAATAATATTTACTATAAGTGATCAACTAATAGAAATGTTTCAGTTAGTATTTTTCTTCTGAATGTTATTTCTCTGATGCCTACCGTTATTCCCTTTAGTTGATAAAACACGTATTAATAATTCAACGGCAGTTGTTTGTTTATAACTACAATGGGCACCTACACATATTTTTTCGCAGTGTTGACAAAACTATAAACACATATTATTAGGAAAATTTTTTTTAAAGTAATTACTAAAAGTGAATGTGCGTACTTTCCCACGCAAATTACTCATGACGTAATCTCGTATGCCAATAACTTATTGCAATGTCACAGACATTTTAACTTTTGCACAGACTACTACTTATTTAAAAAAAATATTAGAACTTCTTCGCACCAAACCGTGTTTTTCATACATAATTACATAACATACGAATTACTATTCCTAAATATGACGGACGTCTGTGTAATATTAATCCTTTATTCTATTTATTTAAATTATGTCTTGTATGTGCTAAGCCTACAAGGTATGTATGTTTAATATTTGAGTATAGTGTGAAATGAAACGTCTCTCGATTTAATGTCAAACTCTCTAAATCATCTAAATTACTCAACTCCAAGTTTGTTTTGTTGTCCAATGTTTTTTTCCATAATCCGACAACTGAGGCCAGAAAACGCAGAGATTATTTGATGCACTTATTATTTCCAGGCTTGTTGTAACATTTTAATATTATGTAATGTTTAATAAAAATATTTAAAAAATGCCGTGAATTATTTGATTTTATTATAAAAGATGTATAATATAATCCCTATCAACACAAAACTGTCACAATTCTGAATTGTAGTAAAAAAATATTTGACGCTCATTCAGACATTACTAATAATTATAATTAAAGTAATATTAATATGAAGGTTATTAAGGAGTAAAGGTAGGTATTCCTTAAGTCATTAAGAATCTCATACAGTATATGCCTGTCTTATTGACTAGAAAAATTATGTACCGTGCCGGAAATGGAACCCAGTTTTTAAAAAGTACTATAAGTAAACCGATCTTGATGAAACGCACTGATCTCTCAGTTGACACGGATTAAATGCATCATATGAAATATTCCTATTCCAAGCACTGATGGTTAAAACTTAAAATAATTTCAAGGTTTTTTTTATATAAAACAGGGTAAACGGGCAAGACGCAATTTTGGTGTTAAGTGATACCGGCTGGCGAGTGCGTTGCCGGTCTTTTAGGAATTGGAACGCTACTCTACTACGCTAAGTCGAATCGATTCGGAAATACTTCAAGTGGATAGCTGGTTCCATATAGTGCTGGTGCGCAAAAAATTGCCTTAAATAACGCTCAGCCCTGCGATTCTGTAACTCACTTTTCGAACTCACACAGCGGTTTTCGGATCGCCGGTCGCTCTCAAATCAGTCGTGAAGCAGTCATTTTATGATTTGGCATTCTGAAAAGGTGGAAGCTTGTAGTTTATTGTTTATTAGAATGCGAAATCATAAAATGACTGCTTCACGACTGATTTCAGAGCGACCGCCGGTGCGAAAACCGCTGAGTGAGTTCGAAAAGTGAGTTACAGAATCGCAGGGCAGTTGTGGAACGATGAAACACACCTGCAGATATTTAAGTTTTTTTTAATTTCCTTGTAATTGCATCACGAGATATCGCCGCTTCCGCCCCGCTTTAAAGCATTCTCGCTTTCGACGCGAGGCCGCCTTGCAAGAGCGAGTTACTTACTGCATGGCATAAAAGGTTTGAAAATAAAACAATTATAAATAATAGGCGAATAAACCTTTAATAATAAATATAGTAATAATTTAAGGACATTATATTACAAAGTCAACACTAAAATACTGTTGTTCAATCTTACAATAATCTGTATTTCAATAAATTGTACTGAATCACAGAATGCGCCGATCCCGGGACTTTATTACTTATTCCGTTATTTACATTCTAATATGTACAAGTATCTAAGGACATAATCAACCAAGTTGACGAAATGTCTAAAAACGGCGAAGTGAATTCAGCGATGACCAACCCTCAGTTTAGCCTTTAGGCTGAGGTATTCGAGGAAAGGTTGAGTACCACTGATCTAAGCTAGCTATTGTAACTCGTCTAGTCGAGGGCCTCCTGTCCCGTCTTTGGCAAGAGGAAGCATAGGGCTGCGGCGACTGAAAAATAATGTTAAACTATGTTACGTCTGTGGACCAGTCCGATGTAGCATAAAAAAGCGCCAAAATTGACAAGCAATTATGATAATTCCACAGATTATAGCTTAATTTAGGAATTTCTATGTCTTCTAAGAAATAGTTGTCATATTTGTACTTTGGATAAAACAACCCACAATATGATTGATCTTAAAGTAAATTTTATATGATTATATAACCATTAAGATACTCACTGAATAAGAAAGCCGCAAACGCCACTATAGGCACAACACAATTGATGTCGATTAAGTATCCGAACGATAAGTTACCCATGAGACCTCCACCTCGTCCCGCAGTCAGTGATAAAGCTGCTGCCATTACCCTAAAAATATTTTTAAGTCAGTCAGGTATCATGTAAAGTCGTTATAAAAAAAAAACCCAATTCTGTCATAAATTCTGCGAATGTCTGACAAGTGCGTGAAAAATTGCTACTGGGGCAGGCATCAAAACCATCCCAAATTAACGACCACAAGCAAATACGAGTAAACGTAGTGCCAGAGACTAAGTATTTGTAGCCACTTTTGCAGTATTGACTTATAAAATTATTCCACTAATTATAATCCTTAGGTATACCTATTGACTCATATGAAATGCTTTTACTCAGTGTTTCCTAACGTGGGCCCCACGCCCCTCTGAGGGCATGAAAAGTTTAGGGGGCAATCGAAATCAGCTGGATATAACACAACGTAGGACTTGAGACTGAAGCCATCCAAATTGGAACCCAATATAAATCTCTGTGCAGCAAGCATCAAGCGTAAGAATCTCAAGTAAATTCATATAGAAAATCTTTATTAAAATTATTTGAAATAAGAATTTCAGTTTTTATTATGTTTTGAAAAGTTATTCTTGGTTTGTTATTCTTTTGTTTGTAACAATTTCCTAGTGATTTCTTCCTATAACCTATCAATTAAGTTTCTTAAGTGAATTGTGTGGCGCCACTACCAGGACTTTGAAAGAAACAGAATTGAAAAATGCGACCGAATAGAATTAAAAAAATTCTGTACATTACAATTCTTATGCCCCCTGAATAAGAATTTTAGTTCGATTTCCTACCGATTTCTTACAGTAAAACTGACCTGAGGTTTGTAGGGAATAGATCTACCAGCACACAGAACACAAGACTGATAGCGAGCGAGGTGAGGGCTTCAAAGATACAGGACAGCACCAAGTTTTGAGTTGAGTTCTCGATGAAGAGGAGACCAACTGTGACGGCACCAGCGCAACTCAGCGAGAAGACTAGAAAAATTTATCATTCATTTAACAATAATTTTTAAAATGTAAGAAAATAGGATGAATTTTAGCAGATTTATTTTTATAAATATATTTTATTTTTATGAATGTTCCAGAAGAAATTATTTTGAATAAACTTTTGACTGTTAGTATAGCTTCACATTTACAACAGCTTCGTATGCAACTGTCCAGTAATATAAAATTATAAAACCACTCTAAACTCGTGATTTTTCATTCCAAAGAATTCTGATTTCATAAGTGCTGCTATTAAAAAAGTTCTCCACCGAAAAAGGGACCAATTTGACCCATTCGAGGACAATTAAAAATAAAATGCTTAGTATTTTTTATGTTTTAGCTAAACTAAATATTTACTTAGTCAAGGTACAAAAATAAGAAATATTTCAATATTACGAACAATATTATATATTATATTCTTTAGCTGGCTTTCTTTAGGAAGTGATCTTCCTGCTAATTCCAGGTTTAGTAAACCTTTTTACAAAAATAATATATTATCTTTACCTGTTTGCAATGAAAAGGGACGTAAATCAATCGCCGTAAAACCAATTTTAATGTAGAGCACCGCACTTCATAAAATGGATACATTCACTAACAAATAAAATGTATAGACTCCGATGTTCAGACTCGTATTGAAATTGAAATATGTGCCCGGCCAAAACGGGTTGTAATGTCATGTCAAAAAATGATAGCTTTCAGAATTCTACGGAATTAAAAATCAGAGTATACTGATATACTTACTCAAGAAGAACTTGGCGCCAAGCTTGTGTACGCAGAGTGGAAGCCATAAAGACGTGGGAATGCAGGCCAGACCGACGATCAATGTGTGCATGTACACGTTCTGATCGATGATCTTCTCACAGTCGAAGGGATCGGTGGAATCGTCGTTGACGACAACTCCAGCAACTTGACACACAGACGCAGAGGTGTTGGGGAAACGATGCTCGAATTCTTCGTAACGATTGAACAACTCAGGGAACCAGATCATTAGGGTGTAGTAGCTGGTAAAAAAAATCTCCAGTTATATACGGTTTCCTCATCAAAAGGGCATTAAATTTACATATTAATGAACCTAGTAGACTAAAATTGGGACGGCTGGTGGCAACGTGTATCTCGTTCGTAGATACATATTAAGTTTCTTATGTAAATAAAATACATTTTTTTTTGTAATGAGAAATAAAGTTCTTTAAACATTAAACATGTTTGTATTAAATAACGATTTGTTATAATAATAATCTAATGCAAGCTTTAAAATTATAATGGCAATCGGCTGGTCATTAACATGGACAAGAAGTGGACATTAAAGACAACACAATGGAATGGACCAAACAACCAAAAGAAGAGTGGGCAGGCCAAAAATACGGTGGGCTGATGACTTTATAAAAATAGCAGGAAATGACTGGCAGACTGGTGGCTTAGCCACCTGGAATAGGTTGAAAGAGGCCTTTACTCAAGAGGGGTCCATATCCACGGGCGACTAATATTTTACGTAGCTATAAGTTAATACTAACAATACTACTAATAACATTTGCTATGTAAATTAAGTATATGGAAATAAAATAATGCTTTATTATTATAAGGTATTCGTTAGTAGGGTACGATTAAATTTATTATACACTATAGTAATCTCTAAATCGTATGTATGGCTAAATAAAGAAAAACTAAAGTTTTACACCTCAAACTTAAGGCCCTATCCCAGCACGAATTGCTGTATCAGTGTCTCGGGGTGGACTGCGGGGCGCAGTGGAGAGCTGGAGCACTGAGGCGCGCCGGCCCATGATAACAATTAGTTATTTTCTATCTAGCGAAGTTATTAAAATCGTGTGTCGATCTTTCAAAATGGATACATAAACTACTATCCATTCACTCTACTTCAAGAAATGACGACAAAGAATGGAAAGAAACAATGTACTTTTTTGGAGTTTGGCCCGGATAGCTCCTTAAATGGTGATGGGCAGGGCACGCAGCCCGTTATACAGATGACAGATAGTCTAAAACAGTAACCGAATGGACTGGTCCAAAAGGAACATGGGCAGACCAATAGAGCGATGGGCCGACGGGATCGAGAGGATAGCTGGAAGAAATTGGATGACGATGGCACAGATGGAAGTTGGAGGAGGCCTTACAGACAGGGTCCGCATTTTAGAGTAGTTAAATTTGTATTTATTGTTGTTAAATGTATGTCTATAATATATGGATGAATAAGGCTTATGAAAGTTTTACACATAGATTATTAACTTGAAAGTCAAATAATGTTTCTAACATTGCAAGATTATTAGAAATCAGGTGTTACCTAGTCGTTAAGCCAAACTGAATGAGACAAGTGAGTATCGTGTATTTGAGGTAGGGAGGTCTGCATAGGGCCTTGGTCTGAGTCCAGATTTCACTGAACAATCGTTTAAGATCCTTAGGCTTGCGCATACTGAGCGACCGCACGGACTTCTGCGAGCTCTGTGATGCTACTGATATCGTGCGTTGTTTCTCCTTGAGGCTTTTGATCTGGGAAGAGATGGATATATTTATTAGCTGATTCTTAAATCAATCATCTTTTTTTATAGAACAGGGGGCAAACTGGCAGGAGGCTCACCTGATGTTAAGTGATACCGCCGCCCATGGACACTCTTAATGCCAGAGGGCTCGTGAGTGCGTTGCCGGCCTTTCAAGAATTGGTAAAAACTACTGGTACTGAAGGCGTAATTTAAATCGCCAATTAACGAGAAGATTTCGCCCTAAGTCAAACATCTAGTGGCGTACAACCCTCTATAAATCTCATAATTTTTCCTTATGTGCAACTGCACAGAAGGCTAATCACTGAGATTGTGGTTTTCTCAAATCTTCTTAGACATACGGACTTCGTACTGGACTCTTAAACCTTACCCGTATTACTTCTCGAGATTCTTTTTCACCTTGCGATTGTTGATTCGAGGTAAGCAAAATTATATCTCCATAGCTGTCATTATTCAATTATAATATATCTAATATATAAAATTCTCGAGTCTCAATGTTCGTTCCCGTACTCCTCCGAAACGGCTCGACCAATTCTTATGAAATATTTTATGCATATTCCGTAAGTCTGAGAATCGGCTACTTTCACCTTTCAAACCCCTAAATGTTAAGGTTGGTCCACCCCTACTTTTTTATTTTTAAGAAATAATTTTTTGTTTTTATTTTTTTATGATATAGCATACAAAAATACATACAACCCTTAATTTTCACCCCTCTATGATCAACCCCTATTTTTATTTGTTATTTAAAATCCTATCTCTTGAACTCTGAGGTTTACATAGAGAAAAGAAAAAAAAGAAGTAAATGAACCATGTTGGTATGTAATAAAAAGGTAGGCTAAGCAAAATCACATTAAAGAGAAACGAAGTTCGCGGGGGCAGCTAGTATAATATTTAATAATTTTCGAAATCTTACCGGATAGTTGTCGGGGTCATCACCAGTGTTCTGTTTGTACACGGTCTTCAGGCATGCAAGAGCGTCATCATAGTCACCGCACTCCATCATAAACTTGGGACTTTCGGGGAAGGTCATTAGCCAAAACCCAAGGAGGAGGGACGGCACGGCGCAAGCAGCCACAAACCAGTTCCATGAATCGTACGAGAAGCCACTGGCTTCCATCCTGATTCCTTGTATTGGGATGATAGCCCAGGCGAAAACTGTAATGTGTTTGTAAAATATTAAATAATTATAATGTAACTACAGCTATATTTTACGGCTACAATTACTGCGATGAGGTCAAACCCTGCGATAACGCAATTCCGACCACTAAGGCCACAACAACAACATATTCTGGACCTTAACCACTTGGGTCTTCGGGCCAGTCTGTGGTTAGACTGGTCGAGTGAGGATCCCTGTCAAAAAGAAGAGAATGGCTGAAGAGAATACAGGGAATCCTAGTGAACTTTATTTTACCTTAATATCCTGTTATTGTGTATAATAGGTATAGTTTTTTCATTCTTTCTTGAGGTTCGAGGATGAGCAGCACCTTCCTTCCTCCACAATAGTATAGTGTGTATTCGCCATTGTTAGTATTTAATTATTATATCAATCTTCATGAATATATGATTCATATATAATATTCAAGGTTAAAACACTTAATTAAACATCTCAATATTTTATTTCGCACATAAAAAGAAAAGGTGCCCAGCCGTGACACGAACGCACGACCTTAGGGTTGAGGGTCGCACGCTCAAGCCACTAGGCCAACTGCTGCAACTGCTATCAAATTAATTATGATTAGTTTTCATCAATTATTTGTATGTGTTTAACTTACGTGGTAGCAAGATGACACCAAGAGTCCAAAACATTTCCATCCAGCACAGGATTTTCTCACGGTATTTTGTAGCTTGGAACTCGCCGAGGTATGGAAAACAGATTCCCATGGCGCCAGCGACGCTGTAATGCAGATTATAGTTTTACAATTGAACAAAAAACATGAGAAAAACCATTTAAGAAGAGTCAGCTTTTGTTATTAATAAAATATGTTATGTTTTATATATTCTTTAGTCTATGTTCGAATGTGTAGTACTAGTGAACCAAAGACAATACATAATATTCGTTAAATAAATATACATAATTAATTTAACGTAACACCCATAATTCTTATTTTAGTATGATATTTCTTATGTGTTTAATATATATTTAATAATTTTTATATCACAAAAACTAAAGAACAAAACTTACGCGAAACCGTTAATGAATCTACAAGCCATGAAGATGGGTAGCATCTGGACCATTGACGATAAGATGCCGACAAAGCCATCCAACAGCAGTGTGGAGACCAGCACAACCTTACGACCTTTGGTATCAGCCAGACATCCCCAGAAGTAGGAACCGATGACCATACCTATAAGGAAAAATATTACGAAATATTACTTTAAGTGATTTGAATGAATTATACATAATCTTTTATTAGAATAATTTCTACGTCCTCCGCGGACGCTCCCTGAGTTTTCAAAAATATTATTATATAATCTTTTTCAGAACCTACAAGCTTCTAGTCAGTGGCGTAACAATAAAAAAAAACTGCAAAATGCCACGGGCCCCCGACCCAAGAGGGCCCCTGCCCAATAGATTATTAAAATTACACGGTGTACAACGTGACGATTTTAACTGATAGGGATAATCAAAATTTGCCACGGGCCCCAGATGGTATAGTTACGCCACTGCTTCTAGTATTGTAATAAAATGTATATATATAAGTTTTTAGTATCTAGTTCACATAATATTGCATCTATGATTTTCTTCTCATATCCGTATTTTTTTGGGAAATAAAAATTATATAAGAATATACGTATGTTGACTTTTTATTATAATTTAAAACGCCTGATAAAACTTCCGAGCAATACATTGGCGAGTAATTTATTAGGTTTATTAGAAAACTTCATTGTTAGAGCTTTTAATCGAGTATTTTCTAAGCCTTTATGCTTGATTTATAAGCAATAGTCATTTGAAATTTACTAATTATGTTAATTATGTAATGTATAACAATAATAATAATAACAATAAGTTTTCTAAAAAAAATAACTAAATGTTTTGTTGTTGGCAGACTATGCTAGAATCAAAAGAACACAAAAACAATTATTGGATACATGGCCTAGGTGGAATTTTTATAATTTGTAACATAAGGGCCTGCTTAACATAAACTCACCCAACATAGGGGCAGCGGTCAGCCACCCCTTATCAGCAGATGTCATTTTAAAGTCACACGTCGCTGCCGGCAACACGAAAGACACAATCGTGATACCAATGGCAGTGTCTGCATAGATCAGTCCGGTGATGGCGAGGAGACAGAAGTGGAATCGACCAAAGCCTGTAAAATAATATTTGTACTTTGAAATATGAACTACATATTTAGCTAAAGATTGAATCTATCAAGCCCTTAAGCTTCTATGAATTACTTAGAAGTACTACTTTTAGAAGTTATGTTAAAAATTATTGAAGCGTAATGCTTAAAATATAAAAGCTCCTTTTTTAATTATACATATGAATGAATCCTCAACATACATTAAGTTATAATATAAAGATTGCCATATATAAATTAGACTATAGCTAATTAGAAGAATCGATTATTATTTTTTTTAGCAAAAAACTAAATTTCAATTCTCTTACCATCTTAGAATCCAACATATTAACGGCATGTAATCAAAATAATAATTATTCCTACAATTTCATCCAACTAAGAACACACTTTTTAACCTATTATTATTCTATTCTAATAATACGACTATATTCTTAAAATATCTAGAAATATTAATAAATAACATACCAGTCGCCGAAATAGCAGCTTCGAAGTCCGCTCCATGTTCCAAGAAATCTAAACCTGTAAAGAGAATTATCACATCACTTTCATTACGAAACAAAAATTTGGCGACGGCAACAGAGATCGCGCGCTGATTATTTATTGTTTTTTACACCTGTGCACTGCGCGCGCACACGCTATAATTTCACTCTCCTAAACCTTGATACTATATAAAAAACACTTAACTGACAAAACCGGACGTAAAGTTCTCGTCACAGTCAAGTGCTGTTCAACAATCATTTTTGACACACGATCTTTCTACAATCCGCACTAACACTGAATAATATCTAGTACTGCATCTTAAATTATAGTATTTTCCTCGTATGCCACTTTAGGTCTTGTATGACCGTGATTGAGGCGGAAATGGTGTGCAGTTGAATGCATTCAACTATGAGGGCGCTGCACTGACCTTATTTTGCGAAGGATTATCTACCCTCATAATTCTATGAATGAAATATTCTATTGTTTTAGATAAGATGCTGTTTACTGAAGTAAGTATATTGTTTATATGTTCTAGAATATAACTATGAAGCTAATTAATAATGTCTTTGCTTTTATTAAATCTATCAATGTTATAGTTTCTAACATGAGAATCGAGATGATGTTACTCTGGTCGCATTATACACGTACATACATAAATTGTTACGAAAAGATTTACTATTTCTTTCTCGATCTTTTTAACAGGTTTCTCATTTTGAATTATTTTTTCGGCTATATAATTATATGTTTTAGATTAATTTTTGAATTAGTAATACATTTCTATGCATTAAGATAATAAAGAATACAAATTAAGATTGAATAAACTACTTCTTTTTAGTATGGTTTCTACAATGGCAAGTAACTTCATTGCGTTTTGGAGCATTGTTAAGTTTCATTTATTTTTAATGATATTATCGAAATGCGAAATAATGTCGTATTACTATATTCAAATTATTTTTATAAATTTTAGATTTATGTTGACTTTTTTTTTCATTTTATTATTTGAATGTGATAGCATAAATGTGTTCGCAAATCGTCGAAATTTTCTGTCCTCAGAGAATCTTTAATCATCAACTATGGGGGAGGTGCGATGAGGTGCCAATTTACAGGTCTATAAAATGTCGAAAGTGGAAATGGGTGGTATACGCTCCGAAGTGATCAAAGTCACATTGCAAAGCAAGCCCTTGACTGAAATCCTCAAGACAAAAGGAAGCGTGGCCGCCCAAAACAGACCTGGCAACGAAGCATCATTGCAGAGGCGAGGAATGATGGAATTAATTAAGAGCTGCTCAGGACCGATCAGGATGGTTATACGAGTTATGGTTATGGTTATAAACCAAGTGAGGCAGAGGGCATTCCGCGTTTCTACGCGGTTGACTTGGTTGATATATTATGATAGATATATTTATTATTTATTTTATTTTTATTTATTAACATTTCGTTGCAGAAACATAATACAATTAACATAATTAAATGAAAAGGATGGCAACTGGCGGCCTCATCGCTTTCGAGCGATTTCTGCCAGGCAACCACTATGAGAAAAAAGTAATAGATAAGGTAAGCAAGAAGTGCAAAAATACATAATACATATAGTTATTTACAGAAACAGAAAACTAAACTAAAAAAGGATACATGAAAAATAAAAATTGGGCATGAATCACGATAATTTCAGATCAGATATAGTGTGTTCACAGATATAACAGACACACATAAGTCTAGTTAGTGTAGTAATTTTTCTTCCATAGCATCGATATCTATAGATTTTGCCCGAATCTGCCGACACGCCTTTTCGTTTAATTACTACCAAATTCATATATTAGTTCACATTCACATATTTATGTTTCGATCGGTTCCACTAAACGAATTACCGCTAATTGGTAATTAATACGATAGACAACTTTGCAATAACAAAGACATATGAATACTCCACAGCACTATTAATGCTGATTAGATATTAATTAAACATGATCTCTTCTCAGAATGTTTAGCAGTAATGCCAGTAACACCGTGGGCGTAAGATACACAAATATTTGCATAGCTGACTATTTGTTTAATATTATTTTTTATTAATTAATCCATACAAGAATTCTTTAGTTAAGTTGTAAAAAATTAAGTTTTTTTTTTTTTCATTTCTATTTTTTCAGATTTTTCTCAATGCGTTGTTTAGATCTAATTGCCTTTGGATGATAGGGATCTTACGTTGAATGTGCATCATTTTAATTGTTTCGACGTGAGTTATGTAACCTAAGATTACATATTATATTATATATTATATATATACAGGGTGGCCAAGAAGTCGTGGATCAAACGCAAATAGGGGATAGATGAGGTCATCAGCGGCAAAAAATTGTTTTACGGGAGGTCTCTAAGGTCAACCCCTGCAGAGTTATGATTTATTTTGGTTTTTATATGAAAATTGACTTTTTTTTACTAATTCTTCTTAAAATTCGAAAATATCTACATCCTGTATCTTTCTCATAATATCCACTAGATTGGTACTGATGAGTTCTTGCGTTAGACATACTATTTATAGTTGTTTATTGAGTGTATTCAAGATAATATTAAGTGATACGATATAACATTTTTACAAATCATAAATTTTTCTTTACTTTGGACCCCACTGTGAAAAAAAACTACTCCACCGAAAAGTGTCCCTGTACTACAAGTTTTGGCGCATTTTTTTCCTGACTCTGACGGCTGACCATAATAGTTAATCTGTACCGTCTAAACAAATTCCTAAGTAACCCTCCAGCCATCTGTCCAATTCTTTGAATCTAGTCCGATTCACACAGTACTGGTCACAGGTAGGTAAATAATCTATCATAAGTCCGAATCGTTGTTGTTTTTTCCTCCTAGAAAGATATTAGAGCGACTTATGGCCATGTGTAATACCTTTTCAGAATCCATATCAAATGCGCCAAAACTTGTAGTATAGGGTCACTTTTCGGTAGAGTAATTTTTTTTCACAGTGGGGTCCGAAATAAACAAAAAGTTTTGATTTGAAAAAAATTTATATCGTATAACTTAATATTATCTTCAATACACTCAATAAACAACTATAAATAGTATGTCTAACGCAAGAACTCATCAGTACCAATCTAGTGGATATTATGAGAAAGATACAGGATGTAGATATTTTCGAATTTTAAGAAGAATTAGTAAAAAAAAGTCAATTTTCATATAAAAACCAAAATAAATCATAACTCTGCAGGGGTTGACCTTAGAGACCTCCCGTAGAACAATTTTTTGCCGCTGATGACCTCATCTATCCCCTATTTGCGTTTGATCCACGACTTTTTGGCCACCCTGTATATATCTTTATTAATAACTAGAAGCGTAAACAATCACCGCACACTTGAATCCAAAAAAAAAAAAACGCTTTACTTTTTACCACATCATAAATTGTAATTTAACATTCTCGTTTCCAAAAATATCCAATAACATAAGTGTCCCTTAGATCTACGAACTCTTCAATAAGTTAGTTTTTTGTTAATCCAGCGTCTCAAGCCCCTACCCCTAATGTTATCTTAGTTATAAGGTCATGTTTTAAAAAAGCTAGTTATTACCCAGATTTAAAGTGTTTTATTTGAACATATCCATAAAACAACCGCCACCGAACTTAACTCGTGGAGCGCCTTTTGAATTTTTATTATTGTCCTGTTCTTCGGTTTTCATAAGTAATGGTTATTATTTCTTTCTTGTATATTTTAAGCAAATATGATGTTGTAGGACTTAAATAAAAAAAAATATTATAAAGAATTTCTTTTTCAAAACCTCTATATGCGATCTAATATTAAGAATTTTTAAACATAAAATATCAAAAAGTTTATTTAGATAGCTTTTAGCAGATTGCAAAATAATTATTTTATTTATTTATTTTTATTTTATTTATTTATAAAAACTGTATATTTTAGAAAGCTAATCCTCTTTGTATATACGGCGAAATAATTCAGTCAAATAAATGTATTCGTCCGAGAAGAAGATGCACACGAGAGCTGTTCTGAAGTAAGTGTTCATTTTCAAGTATTATTGTTTTACTTATTTCGATTATAATTGCGGCGACTACTTTACCTCATATGTTTATGTATATGGTTGTAATTTCGAATATTAAATGAAATGGGAATGTTACCGACGTTCAACTGTTTATTTGCGACTGTCTCGCCGGCCATATCCGTTGTTCTAACATCGAATGTTTTTAAAAAATCCGTAAAGAGGTTTTATCTAAATAGGTTCGCCATCAAAGACTTATATCGCATGCAATTTGAACACGAGTAAACAGCAGGCAGACTAGACATATTTTTGATTTAAAAGTATAAACAAACCATATAAGCGTCAGTATATAACCTGTGCACACATGATTAAATTGTCACACTCACTATCTTATCACATAACATTTGTATGATAAATCAATTTTTTCGTCAAAATTAGATGAAGGATTTTACCGCCGTAAAATTGTTGATATGTACGCAGATAAAATTGTTTAATAAGTTCTACATTCCTATGTCGAGGGCATATTTGGGAACATTTTACAAGTCATCTATTTGAGACTTTTTGTAACACGTAGTTATCGTAGAAACTATGAATCGCAAAAAAATCATTTAAAAACGTGTCATATAAAATTAAAAATATTTATTAATAATATTCTTATAACCGTTGAATTTCTGGTAAAAAAAAATTTCTGCTTAACAAAAATTGCTATATAGTATTTTATTTTTTTGTAACACTTATTATCACCAAAATTTTCATATATTTAAGCTAAAACAGCTTGTAACATATACCGTATATATAGTATTATGTATGTTGTGGTAAACTTGAATAAATAAAAAAATATATTATCTCTATATACTCGTATAAAATTATCGTGTCACAATTTTCGTTCTCATACTCCTCCGAATCGGCTCAACCGATTCTTATGAAATTTTTTATGCATAATCAGTAAGTATGAGAATACTATATTCTGCTACTATCTATATTTCCAACCCCTAAGTGATTGAACTGATGAAGTGAATTTTTTTTTGTTTCAATTTTTTTATGATACAGCATACAAAAATACATACAACCCCTAATTTTCCCCCCTCTACGCTTAACCCCAAATTTTTATTACTGTAGATAGTTATTTTTATTAAAGTAAAAAAATGTTTCCTAGAAATAATATACATGGCTAAACAAACGTTTGCTGGGTCAGCTAGTACTTAAATAAAATTAAAAATCAAACTTATTTCAATATTTACATACCGTTTCGAGTGCTTTTCAGCAAAGCGATAGTCTGCCTCATCAGCTTATCGCGTTTTTAACGCATTTATATTCGTAAAAGAAGTTTTACTAAAATAAAAACTACTAATACAAAGAAAGACAATTTTTATGTAGCATATTTGGGGCAAACAAGCCTACGAGACGGGCAAAACCATGGACACCCATTTTTGTGGGTGCGTTGCCGGCCCTTTAGGAGTTAGCTGTTTTTGGAACAGTTGGATATATTTTAATACGCGGGACTTTAATTATGGGAGGTCTTTTATGTTTT
The DNA here is from genome assembly GCA_905332375.1 of Pieris macdunnoughi. Lineage (NCBI taxonomy): Eukaryota > Metazoa > Arthropoda > Insecta > Lepidoptera > Pieridae > Pieris > Pieris macdunnoughi. The sequence goes on from CAJOBZ010000007.1 coordinate 5,832,738, forward strand.
GTTTATGACAGAATCAAGTTGACAACGTACCCGTTGTCTATGAATCACCCGTACACGCAAAGCATACAATGAAACAGAAAATAAATAGCAAATGACGTTTATTTAATAAATTTATGGCTTGTCTTCTTTTCTTAATTGTCACATTTTTAGTTAAGAAGACGTTTAGTCTTTTTGAAGTCTTCTAATCCCGCCACGAATACCGAACACTTTTTGAGTCTGTATAAGCAGGTGCATTTGTGCCTGACATACGTCGTTTTATGGTTCTTTAAACGTGTGGACACAAGTAATTCTGCACATGAAAGAAAATAGTTTATGGATGGGGCTTGAACACCCAGGTTTGAAAAAAAAAGTTTCAACAAATTTGCTACATTTAAATTGTGTAGGTACTACTACAAAAGCAGTGGCGCTACAATCCTTGATTTTGGTCAAAGGTTATTAATTGATTTTCTTAATCGGCAAACAGACCAGCACTAAAAGTCGGCACATTGTAGGATTTAAAAAAATATAATTTCATTTTATTAAAAAAAAATATATCATACAAAAACATATCAAAAAAGTAATTAAAGTAATTATTAACCTACACAATAATTAATACATTTAATTAAAATCTTTGTTAAAATATTTTCTGTCAAAGTAAAATTCCATGCCGAGTCCATAATAGTCAAGTATTTTTTATCGATTTCCTAAGAATATCCAAGTACAAGGACCGAATGGTCAATCAATTCAATCATATCAGTTATTACATTACATACTCATTGATTTTGGCACCGTCAACAAAAAACATTGCTTCATTATGTTCTTCATACTCCGTTTATTTAAAAAAAAAATAATCACGATTATTTAAGAGAAAAATAATAGAAGATCATTCTATAGAAATAAGAAAACAAAGTATTACGTTTTTGGGCAGATTAGTATCGGTTCTATTTTTAAAGGATTTTTTAATTCTCATAACACTAAAAAAATAAAACGGAAAACATTATAGAATTTTCAAAAATGTCGAATATTTCGAAAACCGATTAACTTTTACTAAATATAAGCCACATATTTTTAACCGCCACTACATCTATCTTCATTTTATTTATTAATTACGCAACGCCCTGTGTAAATAGTATATATTATGTATTGCATTACTTAAAATTTTTGTAAATCGCGTACAGTAATAAATCGCCAGAAAATTATTCACAAGATTTCAGAGCAATATACGCGCCAATATGATTACCTACCACTGCCACTACCAAATTGTTTTTTTTTTCAAATTTGATCGTTCGACGCGATACGCAAAAGGTCCTTTTAATATCTAAAGACTTAATGCGTTATAATTAATTTATTGATATAATTAGTTAGTTTTATTGCTCATTTTGATAGTAATAATATTTTTCGACTAATATTTCAAGTAACTCGAAAATATATCGTATTCGTTTGTTCTATATATATAATTACTAGCTGCCCCCGCGAACTTCGTTTCTCCTTAATGTGATTTTACTTAGGGGTTTGAAAGATAGATAGTAGCAGATTCTCAGACTTACTGAATATGCATAAAAAAATTCATAAGAATCGGTCGAGCCGCTTCGGAGGAGTATGTGAACGAACATTGTGACACGAGAATTTTATATATTAGATAGAAACTGCTAAATCTATTGTCAATATTTATTATTTAATTAAGTACATGTATCCTTTATTAGTTTAGTTTGATTTTAGTTCCTGTTTTTTTTTTTTTAATAACTATATGTAATATGTATTTTTGCACTTCTTGCCTACCTTATCTAATTTAATAAAAAAAAATTCTCACAGTGGTTGCCTGGAAGAGATTGCTCGAAAGCGATAAGGCCGCCAGTTACCCCCTTTACATTTAATTATGTTAAATTTTTATATTGTATTGCAACGAAGTGTAAATAAATACATTTACATGCATATTGCATGTAAATCAAAATTTCCTTCAAATCAAAATTTAAAAAAAAAACTAAACTTATTTTAAAAGTTAATTCGCTAAAATCTTTACTCATTGTCACTAACTGTCATACGTAAAACAATAGATCGTTAAACGAATTCTAACCAAAAGTCAATATTCTATACAACAATGAATGATCTTGGATCTTCAAGCGCAAAGACTGTCACATTGATTGGCAACCGTATAGTTTCACATTATATGTTGCGCATACACACAAATATAATATTAATAATTAATCACTCCACTCACCCATTGTAATAAAATCACTTCACTATTGTCCAGATTAAATCACTACGGTCTATTTTCGCATGATATCCTGTTGTGCAACAATGCGCGCGAGCAGCGGCCGTTGTTCGCGTGTTGCCTGAGAAGGCTTCTGTACGAATGGTAGCACAGAGACGTGCACTATCGAAGATTCCTACCACTTGATAACAGTAAGGCCACGCTATCACTCATCTCGCGTTATCACGGCGACCACGATCCATCTTTCCTCTAGGTTACGTTACATAATTTCCGAATTGTCGCTAATTACTTTTTATCGGAAAATTCGATAAGAAAATTTTAAGGTAGCTGTCAGCCGCTTGAAGTATCATTCGAAGTAATAAAAACATCGTGATTCGTGACCTACGTACTAGACGTTTTATGGTAATTTAATGTTATTTCTCACTATCACTAAATACGACGTTGGTGTATCGTAAAAGTGCACTAAGTACGTTAAGCAAAATTTTTCCATTGATTTGTTTTAAATTGCAACACATTTTTCAAGGCAGTTGTTGCCACGCACCACCACTTTGTGGAACCAGGTGCCCACTGATGTTACCGAACCAATTCCACTTAGGGTCCTTCAAGGAAAGAGCTTACCAATTCTTAAAAGGCCGGCAACGCAATCGCGAGCCCTCTGGCATTAAGAGTGTCCATGGTATCACTTAACATCAGGTGAGCCTCCTGCCCGTTTGCCCCCTGTTCTATAAAAAAAAATTCTTTTGTAATTTCTCCCCTTCATCATTTTGATGATGACGATTGCTTTTATTATTTTTCTTAAAATTTCACTTTGCAGGTGAATTTTTGTAAATTTTTTAATATCCCCGTAAGGTGCGGGACCTTGTTTTATACGCATATTTTGATAAGATATTTCCTAATATATATATTTCAATTCATATTCTATATTCATAGTCGAGTGGGGGCCCCTCGACTTGCCTACCCTACGCACTTGTTGCATTATGTTGTATGTCTTATTGTATTGTAGAAATCCAGTTGCGATCTGAAGCTTCGTAATATTTCGGGTAACTACTTTGCAGGATAAAACGAAATTATGACAATTATACAATAACGAATTGGCATTTTGTGTTTCCGCCGAAAGTCGAAAAAATAAATTTTCAAATTTATTAAAATTGTAAAAAGGCGACTAGCCTTCTAAAAAAAATGGTAATCTAGAGCCAATAATGACTCGTGTTTAAGTTAGTTAATTAATGTTTCATAACCACATTTTCTTAACGCAGTATTAGCCATTACCGCCATAATTTTCAGAGGAGTGATATATTCTCCATGTATCCAGCATCTATACTATACTTACTATTTAAAATTTTGTCTTACAAAAACTATCTACGACCTTCCATTTAGCGATTACATGATCAAATGTATCAGCGCTTTTAAAGGCTTGTGTTTGCTAAAATACTGCCTTTTATACTATTATTTATGTATATTAAGTCTATAATACAAAGCATCCAATTGTTTTCAAGCAATTTGCGGTTCTAAAGCTTCTTACGGACCCAAGGGAGGCAATCAGAGCAGCTGCAAGCACAAATGAGCCTCCCTTCTCAAAGATTCGTTCTTTAATCAAAATATTTATTAGCCAATTAAAAAGACGTTGTTTAAATCTTTTTTCGTTAGGATTCTATAAACAAAATACGATTAGTAATTGCTAGGAAACAAATAGTTTTCTATACAATTCGCATTTTGTTATTTTTTGGTTGTTAAACTCAAAATTACTTTTAAATTAACAATTAATTAAATTGTAGTAGGCTGTTTCATTCCCCTGCTGTTTTCTTAACCGTCAGAATGGCTTAGTGGTTAACGCATATAGTATGCCTGGAGAAACATTTCCGGTGAAACTATAACTGTCTCACTTTTGTGGACAGAAAGGGGCGCCCCTTAAAGCAAAAACAAACCGGTAATTTTCCATCTTCTTAAATATAAAAAAAACTAGTGGTGCTACACCTTGTTAGGTCTGGGCCTCAGATCCATGATCATTTCTAATAGGCAAGTAGGGGATCAGCTTCATATGCCTAAGACGCCATCGACTTCTGGGTCTATGGCAAGTCGGTTTCCACACGATGTTTTCCTTCACCGTTCAAGCAAATATTAAATTCGCACGTACACAGAAACCTACGACCTCCGGGATGAGAGTCTCATGCTGAAGCCACTAAGCCAACACTAATATACACACAGCCATCTTATAAATGAATGTTAATTTTTGTAATCTGATTATAGTGACAGTACAGTTGATTAAGGAGGAACAGAAACAATGTACGACTGTGTCAAACGTAATTAATTTTGACATACTGTATCCTCATGCTAAGTCTCTACTCAGAATCTAACATTTAGTTCTTGAGACTTAATGATGTAACTTAGCAGTGCGGACGCACGAAAACAACACCATATGAGGACGAAATGGGCTAATATTCGCACTACCGCGGTCTCCATATACGGCCTAATAGTATATTGTTTATCGAAATATCGCAGTGCGTCTACGACACTGCCCAGGGTCGTGATCGGCGGTCAAGTGCGACCGCATGCCTAGTACGGCAGGGTTGTGACAAATCCTACGAATATTATAAACGCGAAAGTTTGTAAGTATGGATGGACGTTTGTTAGTCTTTCACGTAAAAACTACTGAATGGATTTTAATGAAACTTTACACTAATATAGCTTAAACATCAGAATAACACTTAGGCTACAATTTATTAAGATATTGTTTGTCTCCTTGTCTCCCTGTCTATTGAGTCTCCCTTTTTGGTTGGAGGAAGCTCTCTTGCAAGGCTAAGTTGTTACCTTATCCACCTCGGGCGATTGCTGGTAGTAGATGGGTATACACAGGAGCGAGTCCAACATAACCATGTACCACGAGGCAGTCGTGCTTTGGAAGGGCATGCAATTGAAAAAGGTATCTAACGAGAAAGTTCTTAAACGAGTTGGAATATCGAAAAAACTTATGCAGAACATTAAACAACGGAAAGTTGGGTATCTGGGTTCAATGAATTGTAATTGGTTACAGCATACGGCGTGTTGGTAGAAAAATCATGGCTTCGTAACGTGAGAAACGTGGAAATTTGGCATTTGGCACAGGAGAACTTCACGAGACTGACGGTCGAATTCCAATAGAGAGGCACCAAAAGTAGAGCACACCTTCCTTCGACGCGGTTATTCTACAGATCTGTATTCGCATATAAGATATTTCTGTTTAATGATCTCTTCATGAGGTTTAAGTTTCTTCTTTGACTCTAAAGGCCTTATCTGCAACTTCCCGCTAACTCCATACCTAAACGCTCAACATTTCACTTATTTTGTTTTAGCCGTAAATAAAAGCACGAAGCAATTTTTTTTTCTTTTTACAATAAATGAAATGGGGATGAGGAGGGGGTTGAATAAAATCTCACGGCATCTCACCAGGGGGGGAGGGAGGTACAGAAAATTTAAAAATACACCTCACGTAATTTATGGACGCCCCCTTGGTAATTTTTATGTTCTTATATAATTGTATGTGCATGTGTGTAAAATTTGTAAAGTCATATTTTCTTGTACATATATTATAAGCATACATATTGGTTTAGGACTTATAAATAAATAGATAATTTGAGGCATTTCACAGACAACGACTGTATACGTTTCTATTTATATTTATTATGAAATTTATATTCATATTTCTATTAAATTTTGTCTTTATCGCTCTCTAACTTGGCATATAAATAAACGTGAGAAAACAGTTTAATTTAAAGTTCCTTTGGTCTAGTGGTTATATCCGTGACTCAAAATTGTTTATTTATTAACACTCCGATGCTTTACATATTAAATCTGGTACATCGATTAGTTAGATATGTATTTCTTTTTTGACGTTCAGTGTACATTGTGTTACCTAAAAATAAATGATTTTTACTTTGAATAGATCTCTTCCAGACATTTATAGTAAGGTTAAAAAAAGAGCACAAAATACTGCACCATTGAATACAATAAACAATTCACACGTGAATTTACATAAAATAAAAATAAACAAATCAGTGGCGCTACAACCTCTATAGGTCTTGGTCTCAGATTTCTAAATATGTTTCATGATTATTTTTAAATGTATTTTCAAGTAGGTGATCAGCCTCCAGTGCCTGACACACGCCGTCGACTTTTTAGGTCTAAGACATGTCGGTTTCCTCACGATGTTTTCCTTCACCGTTCGAGCAAATGTTAAATGCGTACATAAAAAGAATGTCCATTGGTGCACAGCCGGGGATCAACCCTACGACCTCAGGTATGAGAGTCGCACGCTGAAGCCACTAGGCCAACAATGCTCACGTGAATACATAACCGTGTATAATTAAAATGCTCCTTTTTATATATTACGTTAAGTTAATTAAAATTTACACTTCTCGCCCTTACAGCCCTGAATCCAGGTCTAGGTCTAGGTCACCCAGCGTAACTATTTTCCTTTAAAATTGCGATAATAACATCATTGACCCTTCTCATTATCCTCTTAAGTGAAACTACAATACCTAATTATTATTTGCATATGTTATCAAGGGAAAACCATTGTCACATTTACACAGATTAAACCAAACAATAAGATAGTTAGCAAAGTTTTTATCGTGTATTGTATACAAATTTGATGGTTGAATATTGTATGCTCTTCAGTCGCTAGCTCATGTTTGTGCACGTGGTCAGCAAGGAAACATCTGGAGCGGACTAACTGTCTCCATCTGTATCCAGCGCCTCTCTTACAGATACCAGCAAACATCTTAAACAAGGTATGACTGTAAGGTCGGTGGTGCGCGGCGGCGGGAGAGTGGCGTATCGATCGCGTGATTGGTAAATCAGTTGACGTTTGTGTCCCGCGCTGCGCAAACTTTCCCACACTCCCTTGTTTAAAGCTCAAGAAGTTTGCCGGTATCTGTATCCAGTGTATAGATTTAAGGACGATGAGTCTTTCACTTGATCGGTCCATCTGTTTTAACGGCCACGTTATCCACGCCTTCTGTGTTACCACGATCACTTTTTCCAAGTTCTCATCACCTCTCTGCATTGTATACTAAACTTTGAAATTTCCGATTCTTTTATACATTCTGTACAATTCTTTTTGTGTTTTTAAATTAAAAATCCCATCCATCAAATTCGAAAAAGATTATGTACTAACAAAAACAATATACCTACTAATGTTTGTTGTGTGTATGAGAATATGAAATGTGTGTGTGTGTTTTTTTGTTCTTAAAAATCCATTTGATTCGCTTATTTCTTTCGAAAGAAGTAATAGTCTCACCTACTCCTTATTACATATATAGATTTACAATACGTCATAATATATTATTTTGAGCATAGTTTGTACCGAAATATATATATAAAGCGTTGTATTCCATATGTTATTTAGAATATCTCTTGGGCAAATGGATATTAATGGGCTTAAAATCCATTATATATGAGTCTCTAATGTGTATATGAAATATGTGGTTACTATGTACCTCGAAAGTATTTTCTGACTAAATATCCAAACTATGATCAGCGTCTTCACAGCGCACTGTTTGCTTTAATCTGTGACTGGATTTATTTGTTGGCGACTCTTGTTTCGTATGCAGAACAAAACTCCGTCCTTTATTATTGATTTCGACATTCTGAGTGATTATGTCCTTAACTTTGCCGAAATAATAATAAATCATTACGAACTGGCCTTGTATTTGGGAAGCTAAAGTATACTCGATGTACGGTGTCGGAAATTAAATTACAAGTCAAATTGATAACCTTCTCGGTTTTTTGTAGTCGGTTAAAAAGGATGTAACATCGAATCTTCCAATACTATTAGGCTAGGCGTAGTTTTAGTTATACATATAATTTAATTTACCAGAAACCAGTGGCGCTACAATCTTTTGAGGTCTGGGCCTCAAAATTTTGCATCTCTTTCGTGATATTTTATTTTTCATAATAGGTAGATCAGCCCTCTGTGCCTGACACAAACCGTCGACTTTTTGGCTATGTAGGTTTCCTCACGATGTTTTCCTTCACCGCACGATGGCGATTGGTAGGTGCACAGCCGGGAATCGAACCTACGAACTCAGGAATCAGAGTCGCACGCTGAAACCACTAGACCATTGTCAAAATTTTGCCTAAACCATAAGTTTCTTAAATTTTTTAATTCAACATAAAAACATTTATATTATAATTAACAAACTGCTTATTACAATGTTATTAAATAACTTAATATGTGTGTTCTCCTAAAATAAAAAAAATAAAAACTTAATTTTAAAATAACCTTAAGTAAAGAAAAATGGGCGGGACGATCACCTGTTATAAGTAAGAGATAGCGTCACCTTTGCACCCACACGATTGGCTTGTAAGTGCCTTTCAAGAAAATCTAAACTGATTTTGAACCTAAGTAATTTAGTATATTTCGGTATTTTCAGACATACATCCGAACTAATATGTTGTTCCTATTACCCTCAGAATTGTTTAGTTTTTAACAGAATACGAAATGGTAATTTAAAAACATCACTAATACAATCACGATTTATTTAATTGACATGTAATCAAAGCAATATTGATTGTTTCAATCTCACTGAAAATTGTTAATTTAGTTTATTTTTATTTATTCACACTACGTTACATTTATACAAAAACAAAAAAACATAATACATAAAATTATAAGGGATGCAACGGGCGGTTTTATCGCTAACAAGCGATCTCTTCCAGACAACCCTAGTCAGGGAAAAAATAAATATGATAGGTAAAGTGCAAGAAGTGCATAACCAAATCTTATAAAAAAATTATAGAACCTTATCTAAATTAATACAAAAATATATTAATAAAACAAACTAAAAATCTAATCTCACGGATTCAGGTTAAGAAATGTTTATGCAGAAGAGTTTTGAAAGATGTTAGGGAGGAAGCCAATCGTATGGCAGTTGTCTAGACTCACCCTTCTTCAATCTTTAATTCCCTCATAAATTTATTAATTACGAATTTTTATCCATTAAATAATTATAAAACTAAAATTCTAAGAATACTTAAAACGTATCTTTCTTTATCGTCAGTGTAGTTCTGGTACCATTGACGTCACTGAGGCTCGGAAGGAATGTCGAGAGCTAACCTCGACCACGCCACCAATTGTATAATACATAGGTGCTAAGAAATTGGTAATAAACAACACGTAATATTGTGGAGGGTCGCAGGCGCCGCGCGAGGAATATTAAAGATTTGAAGGAAACAAATATTCGAGACCTCGACCTCGTTGCGTCTTGCGACACAGATCTAAATAACATTGATATATAACATAGACTACATCATGACTTGTATATTATATATTATATTTAATATACTAACCTTTCCCTCGCAATATATTTATGAAAATATTATGTATGTATACAAAAATAGTGATCCGTTTACTAGAATAGAACATACGCGCACAATGTTAATACTCGGAAACAACGCAGGCTGCAATTTCCCCGTAGACTATCTAAAGTTAGTAATAGTAGTCTTTTTTGGGAAAAGGGATTTAATAAAATCCCAGAGGCTCTTTTATCCCTGCCTTTTAATAAATTTAATAAAGAAAAACTGTGTAAAAAGGCTTACTATAAAGTTAACGATTATCTAGTTGATAACAGGGCTTGGGACTAGTGTTAGACAGGCTACTTCTAATTAATTTGCGATACTTGTTTTATAATAAGTGTTGTTTGATGATTTGCTATTTTAATACAGTACTGAGAGTTTTTTACGCCGGTTTTTTTTCTCGGCCTACACCCTCTGTCTTCTTTGCCGATGAGTAGGGATGCCTACCGATTCAAATTTAATGACGTGGAATAAGTGATACCTGTATCTTATATTCCGTAATAGACATATTTTATTTTTTATTTTGCTTATAACTTAACCTATTTAATATTAATTCCACTCATTGCGGTAGCAAAAAATATCTTAGATTCGCGCAATTGTTGTTTTTAGTAATCTGTGAACCCCATGTGTTTAAATATTTTTCATACTAGGTATTGTCTGAACAATCTCTGGACTAGAAATAAAACTCTGGACCCCCGTACTTAGTTATATTTTATAGAACAGGGGGCAAACGGGCAGGAGACTCACCTGATGTTAACTGATACCACCCATGAACACTCTCAAGGCCTCGCGAGTGCGTTGCCGGCCTTTTAAGAATTGGTTTGCTTTTTTCATGAAGGAACCTAATGCGAATCAGTTCGTAAAACTGATATGAAAACAATTCAAAATATTCTTTCACCGGAAGTGATGTTCTATACTTCTAAAGTACACAGTGGGTCACAAACAAACCACGGAGGTTTCTGTTTACCTAAATATGACTTGACACTTGATATAACTCAAATAGTAAACAAGAAAATCAATCGGAAGTGCAAAGTTGAATCGCCATTTACAGTAGCTATTAAATTGATTAAAGTATTTGTAGAATGCCTCCGACTGCGTCGGACTGGTAACAGCATTGACTGAAATAAAAACGAGGTCTACAAATGTACATCTGACAATCAGCACAATTCTAAAAACTTTAAAATACATATTTAACATTAATGAGTTTGTTAGTCACAAACGGCTTACTCAAATCTATTAAATGATTTCTAACAATATTATATATTTAACTAGTGGATCCGACAGACGTTGCTTGTCTTACATACAATACAAAATATCTAATAATGTAAATAATTCTCGACTCCATTTGAACATACAAAACATTTAACAAAACCTGTCCAGCCGTTTAGGAGTTTAATTACGAACACATGCACAGAAGATTTATATATATATATACGTACAAGCTGTTTAGATAAATAACCTAGATACAGACTGCAGCGCCATCTGCCGGGCTGATTTGTGAATCTAAACCATCCAGGGCGCCACCCAAACGCATACAAAAAAATTCATTCATATCGGTCCAGTCGTTTAAAAGGAATTCAGTGTCATACACACGTACAGTAGAATTATATATATTTAATTTTGCAAATAAACGGCGCTTCAACTTTTAGTCGTGGATTCAGATTTCTGTGTATTCCGTGATTTTTTTTAGGTGTTCAGTCTGCCGTGCCCGACACGCCGCTGTATTTTTGTGTCTAAAGCATGCCGGGTTTCTCACGATGTTATCCTTCACTGTGATTGTTAAATATTCCATTAGTGCACAGCTGGGCTTCAAACCTACGACCTGATGCCTGGTGACTAAGGAATGATAATCGCACACTGAAGCCACATGGCCCACACTGCTGCTACTAAGCAATTAAATTATACCGGATTAGATAATGACAGATGCTGAGTATTGAAAAATCTTCCGGCCCGAGTGGACCTTATTTAAATTATAATTTATTCTTAATAAACGACTTTGTACGATGTAATGAGATGACAAACTCTACAGAAATATAATATCTACTGACATTACAATATATACTCCAAAAAACGATAAATATAGTCTTAAATAATTATGATAATACAAACTATTATGAACGAAAATTTCGAACCTGTGCGTCCCGTAGCGATACCTGTAGTATGAAGAGACTAATTAATGTGTCTGTTCTTTATTTTAATTGAAATTCGCTTAACCTATCAGCTTTATTCATGGACTAAAGGCCTGTATTCACTTTGATTAGTGCGAGTGCAAGTGATTAGTAATTGACATTGATTAGTGCAGGTGTGTAGTGCAAGTAGTGTCCAATTATTGTTTAGTGGCTCTGTTAAGTAAATTCAGTTGTCATAAAGTTTGTCAGGGACGCTGCGAGTGAGGGGTAAGGGAGCGCGCACGCGACGTCACTACTCGCAGTTCACTAGCAAAAAAATAAAACACGCTTCAAAGTTCTAATCACTTTACTACGCAGCCAACTAATCACCTGCACTAATCAGTCGCCGTCCATACTTGTTTTCTCCTAATCACCTGCACTAATCACTTGCAGTCGCACTAATCAAAGTGAATACAGGCCTTAAGGATATTCGTTACCATAGTTAATAAATTGTTAAAACGTAACGATGGTACAAACAAACTACAAACAAAAACAAACTATTCTTAGTCCATTTACGGTACTATGTTTAGGGAAAACAACGCACTTGCGAGCCCTCTGGCAATGTTAGTGTCTATGGGCCGTTTACTTTGCCCCCCTGTTAAATAACTTGTGTAAACATATTAAAAACTACTAGATTTTAATCAAACGAGCAAGCAATTGGTGTTAACTCGCCCTGGAATTCTTTTTAAGATTTTTTTAAAAATATTTTGTTTATTAGTAATCTTACAACTGACATTTCTCAAAACAGATTACATTGATAAACAAAATATTTATATGAAACAGAAAAGCAATTCAAAAGGGCATTGAAGATACATATCAGACAAATAAAATACATTCTTTTTGTAATGATAAATAAAGTTATTTAAACATTAAAACATTATGACTGTCATAAAAAAAACTGAAATGAAACCTTAAACAAAGGACAATTATTAAAGAAAAACTAAACTGTTACTGTTTAACAAAGCCAAAGTCTTCCCGCTTGTTTAAATATCATTACATCCTCTTTGGTAAGGTGGAAAATATCAATCTTCATAATTAGTGTCATAGTGACCTAACACCCGAAACATTAGCGGATTACGCAGATCATATTCATACGAGGCACATGGAACAATTGCGAATATCATGACGCATAGAGATTCTTATAGAAATTAACGACAGCAAATATCGGCTAATTTATATTCTTCTCAAAGGACCTTAAGACTAGTATAGTACGTATTCTATCAAGCCATAAGATTTTGTCTCCGTACCTTCCTGTCTTCTTGCTGATTTAATCTCCCTTCCATAGTATTTACTTGGTTTTATGAGTTAGTAAGCGTGGCATTAAATTTTATCGCGCACGTAATATTTAAGTATCGGCCTCAAACATATATTGTGTCAAGTTCGAGCTGACGTCCAGCGTCTGATGAAGCCATATACATTAATCCTATTATCGCTTACCTAATATATGAACCATTCCAATTGTGTCAACGTTGTACTAGCATTACTATATTAACACCTTGAGAAAGGTATCGTTTTTATATACTGGGTTATACGGAGAACTATTTGTTTCTAGTTTATTAATTAATTTAAGTTCAGCACATCATACATAATGCTACATCTACAGTATATATGTTAAAAGCTATCTTTTCTAAAATACGTGAAAATTATGGTAAGCATACATAGGCTGCACTAAAAGTATCGGGAATGAAATAATACCTCTGTTCAAAAAAAAAAAAAAACAAAATCAAAATAAAACTCCTTTTTTTTTTAAATCGAATACCATTTTTTTTTTAAAAAGATTCTCGGTCTTTTCACAAAGTTTTGTCAAACTTGTTTAGTCGTTGAGAAAATGGAATTGACTAGAGAAAATTCAAGAGCGATGATTTATTATGACTTTCGAAGTGGTTTATCGCAAAAACAGTGTGTTGACCGAATGATTTCTGTATTTGGTGATGAAGCCCCATCCAAAACCACAATTTATCGCGGATTTGCTGAATTTCAACGTGGACGTGTCAAGCTCAGTGATGATCCCCGTCAAGGTCGTCCAAAAACTGCAGTCACCCAAGAAAACGTTGATGCTGTGCATAAGCTGATTGAGGAAGATCGACATGTGACATACCGCGAAATTCAGGCAACTTTAGACATTGGCATGAGTCAAATACAAATAATCTTGCATGAACAATTATGTGTAAAACAGTTGTTTTCCCGATGGATACCGCATTCGCTCTGTGAAGAGCAAAAAGCGGCTCGCGTTACTTGGTGCGTCAGAACTCTCGAAAGATTCCACGCAGGATCCTCAAATGCTGTATACAACATCGTATCAGGTGACGAATCTTGGATATACGCGTACGAACCCGAAACAAAAAACCAGTCACGAGTTTGGGTGTTCGAAAATGAGTTAAAGCCAACGAAAATTGTTCGTTCACGGAGTGTTGCAAAAAAAATGGTGGCCACGTTTGTCTTCAAAACCGGCCATGTTGCGACTATTCCTCTTGAAGGACAAAGAACGGTTCATGCAGAATGGTATGCTAGCATTTGTTTGCGTTCTGAACTCCGTAAAGAGAACTGCAACCGCCGCATCATCCTCCATCACGACAATGCGAGTTCTCACACCGCGCACAGAACAAAAGAGATTTTAGAGCAATAAAACATAGAATTATTAGACCATCCGCCGTACAGCGCCGACCTGAGCCCTAATGATTTCTATACTTTCCCTAAAATAAAGAATAAATTGCGTGGTCAGAGATTTTCATCACCTGAAGAAGCTGTGGACGCCTACAAAACGGCCATTTTGGAGACCCCAACATCCGAATGGAATGGTTGCTTCAATGATTAGTTCCATCGTATGAAAAATGTGTCCGGAGAATACTTTGAAAAGCAATAAATACATTTTTAAATAGTAATGTTGTGTTACTTCCTTGATTCCCGAAATTTTCAGTGCCGCCCTCGTAAGTGTCACAAAAATACAATAAAAACAATATACTTCCAGTTTTAGATTTTACCAGTAATTTATTGTTAAAAAAAAACTTATACCTAATCCACTATTAAAATAGCGGATTAGAAAACAATGCTTTTTTGTTTGCCAATGTCGATCAATTATGATCGGCCCACTACCGAATATGTCAAAAACTGGACAAGTAGTGTTTATTCTGTTAGTTTCAAGACACAATACCAAAAGCTACAGCTTATCATACAAAATTATGATCGTAAAAGACTTATTAGAAACCCAAAAGGTTAGAGGTACAGTGTATATAACTGTTTAATATACTTCTAAGTTAACATAAAGATAAATTACATTAGATTTAAGTGTTATGGAACTGAAAATCTTTTATATGTAAACATAGGTTGACTTTGCAAAAAAAGATCCAACAAAAGTAACGATATATAAAAATATCTCTCAATCAGTATATGTATTAAATAATACATATATTAATTATGCCCGCGTGAAAGCTAAAATACACAGACACACAAATCAATGAAAACGATAGCAAAATTCCATGAATCTTCCCATCTTGAAATTGCTTCCGCATCCACCAGATTCTCCAGATTTGGCCCCCAGCTACTTTTTCCTGTTCTCAGTCCTGATGAGAATGCTGGCTGGTCAGAAATTTTTGCGTTGATGAGGTAATCGCCGAAACTGAAGCCTATTATGAGACGTTAGACAAATCCTATCGAATAATTGTATGACAGCTATAATCGTTGTATTGCTCTCGAAGGTAACATATTGTAAATCAACTCATATTCTAAAAAAAAAAAGTTTTTTTTCTATGTTACGACGACGTTATCAACGAACTTTTCAGCCCACCTATAATTTAAATCTACTTTTAAAAATACGTAAATAGTTTTAATTAAGTCATTCGTATATATGTTAATAGGCTATAAATTCACGAGATAAGAATATATATATCTATATCTCTCTGTCAATATTTAGATATAATGCAAGTAGTTGTTTGCTTAGTATTAATGTTCTATTACAGGTTTAATTGTACGACACCGGCCTTTTATTTGATATTATTTGTGTGGCACATGATAATAAAATAGTAGAAGTATTATTTAATAAGCTTATGAATATATATTATTTGTTACTAGCAAGTATATGTATAAGTATGTGGAGTTTCTTGCCCATTCTTCTCCACACGAAACTACCTTTTGGAAGGGGCAACTAGAATCTTCTTTATATTTTATTTGACGTTCAAAGGTGCCATTTTAGGTGGTCTAATTGAAATAAATGATTTGACTTTGACTTTATATATATTAATTGTTATTTAACTAAATTTTTATATATCCATTAATTTATTTGTAAATTTAAACTTTACCACATTTTTAAAGACAATGTTACATACAGAACATATGTTGTTTTCTATTCCATAATTAAAAATATCCCATAATATAATGGTAAAACACAATTGCAACCTGTCAAAAATGTTTTCTACTGCATTTTTCATAAACCTACGTAAATGACAAAATAATACCTCGCTGACAGAAGAATTGTATAGAGTTAGTTCAAGTACATTTTAAACACTTGTTTTTAACGAAACGGTTAACCTGATAGTAAAGATTGGCAGGTGATCGAGATAATCTTAAACAACAGATAAAATAATCAAAGTATGATAGCAATGATATTTCACCATCTAGCTCCAAAAAATACAAACAAAAGAAAATTTTCACAGAGGTTAATCTAAGTCATTAAAGACTCGGTTCTTATTTACTACCAAATGTTTTTAAATTTTAGTTTTTGTTATATATTTTACCAAATCTTAACATGGCACATTTTAATACAATACAGATAAGAATGAGAAAATTAGATGAAAAAAACGTGTGGTTTTTTCAACTTATGCAATTATAATTATTTATTTATGCACTATTTTTTTCTGTGATATTCAATCAAGTTTTTTCTTTGATAAATTAATTCAATCTACCACTCTACTAGACTCAGACTAACTCGCCTATATAGTCTGTCTCCCTCTAACGCGCACCGGCTGCACCGATCTCGTCAGAGAGATGTGAATACGCAGTATGCGTTCTGTCCCGCTCTAACGCGTAAGGTTTTTTTCGTTACGGAATTTCTGGATGCGGTCTCCACGCTCGAGGCCAGCGATAGAAGCTATCCCAGATCTATTTGTCAGATCAATTACCTACTTATGCAAATCAAAAACGTCGAAAATATATAAATACGGTAACATATTTCAACTCAATTAATATGGCCGTAAAATAATTATACCCATGATACAAAACTCTTAACGCCATAATTTGAATAAATATATAAGTATGCAAAGGTATCAAAAATCTTCATATATAAGAAGAAAATCTATTGCATTATTATTTAAGTAGCATAGGATGTTTTTAACTTAATTTATATCTTTATATTTTATTTAAAAGCATAACAAAAATCCCCTTGTTCAGTGTATATATATTTAAAAAAAATTGTGACATTTTTAATTCATATAGCAACGTGAATGTAGCGAACTTGGAACACTTGTTATACGCAGTTAATAAATGCAAATGAACATTTAAAAACGAATATATAGTTAGAATATTGACTTATGAAAGCCATCAGCTATGCCAATTCAAAAAACATTATCTCGAATTTACCACAGAGTACAAAGAAATTGTCATCACGATGGGATGTCGTGCGGAAGCCAGCCTTGTTAACGCCTATTGTAATTAATATAAAGCATTTCTAAACGAACATGTCTAGATGCAAATACTAATGATTTACTACTGTAAATAATATAAACATTGCCGACTTCAAACACGTTACACAATTGTTTGTTCGTTCGAAGGTATCATGGAAAACATATTACTTTCATCCCTTGACAATATAAAACAAAAGTGGAACCAGCACAACACTATGTGGAACCAGTTGTCCATCGAAGTATTTCCGAACCCATTCTACTTAGGGTCGTTCAAGAAAAGAGCGTACCGGCAACGCACTTGCGAGCCTACTGGCAATGTGTCCATGGGCCGCGATATCACTTAACATCAGCTGAGCCAGACACAAACAGCATAGATAGGTGTTGAAATACCCCCAGCTCGGATGAAGTGGAACCTGCCTGCGTCTAGATCGGTACTCTGTAACCTCTGATAGTGATTCCGACTTGAGTTTTGTATCATGGAAAGTATAAATATTGGGAAAAATACATAAATATGTATGGGAATTGGTAGGTATAGCTGTTGGAAGTTAAAGTATACCGGCGCTGTTCTCATCATGCACCGGTGATGTACAACCGTCCCATTTGGGTATGAGAGACAAGACAAATGTGGATGTTAATATCTCCTTTGTGGCCCATTTGAACAGATATTTGCTGATATAATCGAATCGGCTACAGAACATTATTATATAGAAGTTGTTCAAACCTTTTTACCTAAGTGTTTATGTGTAAAGGTAAAAACGCTAGAAAATTGGGAATTTAAAAAATAATAATAACAGGTTTTACAGTTTAAAATAATTATTGATATAATATAAAATGTTAAGCTAGCATCTTATATTACTATATCATAGACATAGACAACATTTATTACTAACAAAAACACACACACATGTATAAATAATCAAAGAAAAAAATATATAATGAGAGATAACAAATTATATTTTTTTCCCTTTTTCCACTCGGTTCAAGTGTGTAATGCGTGTGTGCTGTGGTTGTAATTGGCCCTGGCTCAGCATTATGCTGAGGAGCAGACAGTTCCACAACGCTGGTCATTTTGTTAGAGACCACAGCAGCTAGTTTTTAATAAATAATCAATACAATGAATAATGCCACCGTGGCTTTATTGTTAATATACAAGCTGGATAAACTGACTTCGATTTCCATGCAGCGATTGTTTCTGTTAATAAATCATTTACATTACACCATTTGTAAGGGGTTTGTGTATAAACACATTATGAACATGCCCGAAGATCCGTTAAAAATGCCAGACTACTGGCCAGCCCACAAAGATTTGCTTATAACAATACTCATTATACTCATAATATCCGACATTGAGTTACAAGTGTCATTCACGTCTAGACATTTGCAGAATACTGTTTCAAAACATCTTTTTATATATACTAGCTGCCCCCGCGTACCTCATTTCTCCTTAATGTGATTTTACTTAGCCTACCTTTTTAGTTCATACCCACATGGAATATTTTGCTATGCCATCCCAGAGACTGTTCGGTTTTTACAATAAAATAAAATATGTTTATTATGGAACATAAGATACATGTATCACTTATTCCACGTCATTAAATTTGAATTTGTAGGCACCCCTACTCATCGGCAACGAAGACAGAGGGTGTAGGCCGAGAGAAAAAGCCGGCGTAAAAACTCTCGGTACTCTTTTAAAATAGCAAATCATCAAACAACACTTATTTTAAAACAAATATCGCACGTAAGGTAAGGTTAAATAAATTTCACAAATCATGATGTTTTAATAAATTTATGAGGGGTTAAAGAGCATGCCCCACCTCATTATTGCATGGCCATTGCCGAGTGATGGAAATATTTAGAAAAAAAATTGGAGCTGTTTTACTGGAGCCGTGATTCGACAAATTTACCACAGATATTTCTGTTTCAGGTTACTTTTAATATATATATATATATATATATATAATATATATATTATATATGTAGGTACTATATTTCATATGCGCTAACTGAATAAATCTTATTACCCTATTATTTAGTGTCTATACAAAAACCCAATACGTTTTTGGCACATGGGAGTCAGAGTTCACCCTAAGTTTTAACTTAACTTAAGTATTAACTTTAACTAGAACTTCTGCTACTTTCGGACAAAAAATATTATTCTATTAACGATTATTTGAGTGAAACATTATAATTATCTGTGATATGTTGTTATGTTATAATATATTTTAATAATGTTATGATGTAGTGATAAAATAATGGTTGACTTTGGTGATATGATTGGTATTGTAAATTATGTACTATGTAAAATTCTACCTTTTTTTTTTCAATTCATTATGTTTATTAGTAATCATAACAGTCAAATATACAGTATTTTTGATTTTCTTAACCTACATAGTATTACTAAAAATAATTAAAAACTAATAAAAAGAATATTAAAACAAATTTAAAAAGTTTTGTCCCTGTTGCAGTGTACCTTTATGCCCGCCTTCCACTGCGAGCGGAACGCACCCATTACGGACTCCCCTATACTCGTAACGATGATTTTCATACATGTGCTTCCACCAAAGCGGAGACGAGCGCAGCGGAGAGAGCGAGTTGAGAGAGAAACTAACATGACATTTTTGTATAGAAAACGTTAAAAGCGCTCAGTAAGCTAATTCAGAACTAAACGGACGTTTGAACATTTGAATAGAATTCGTGTGGCAAACGAATTTTATCGAGAATACTATTTTCGAGCTGTCACTGAAATTATCACACAAATACGAATAGTAAAATTCGTTTTCTATAATCATTACAATCTAAATTGTTCTTACAAACGTATGTATACTTTAAAGTCAATACTGGCTTATTAATAAACGTAAGTTCATGTTTAAGAGGTATGTTCTCTGGAAATTTAAACAATAATAAATGAAGTCTAGTTCTTTGGGTAGTTTTATGTTGAATAAACCTAAATTAACCGTAAAATGTTTTTAATTTTTAATCAAACACAGCTTATGTTATCCTAAGATTTACAAAAAATAGCTTTCTATTATATCAGTAAAATAAAAATGAAAAGTCCCTGCTATAATTGCTAATAATAATTAAAATTAGGGAAATAAATTGATTAAAAACATACTTACGTATTAATCTCTGTAATGTTACGGAGATGAATCTTAGTGCAAACATCACAACACACACTTATACAATTTTCAAAAAATACAGTCTGACATGCTGAGAATTTAATCGATTAATGTATAATTTAAATATATCTAAACCAAACATTATATATATTATTTTTTTGATAAAAATTTTTCATTAAACACACATATTACAAAAGTAAATAAATCATTACAAAAAATATAACTGTCATAGTATTTCTTCTCTTTCAATTGCCCTGTTTTTAAGTAACAGACGAAAAAGGTTTTCGATTGTCAACCTCTTTTGAAATCGACTTAAAACCAGCTTTTGAATGACGTGTATAGGATGTTAATGTAAATAGCGCAACGTTTAAAATGTTCAACGTTTAATAAGCTTCCTTAAAACATTCCAGTAGAGATGCTGATGAGTTTTGGTTCCTTAAAGTCAATAGCATTTTTTCGTACCATGATCCATAAACTGAAACGTATTGGCATCTCTAGACCGAACGTAAGAACGATAACTTTGTTTGTGGTTTCTATGTATTTCTATTTATCACATCTCTTGCGGGGCGGCTGAGCTCAGCCGTTTATGCGGTTAGAAAGATAAGATATTTAACCAATGTAGAAACTGCGCGTTTGGTCTATTTTAGCTACTTTCACAGCATAATGTCTTACGGCATTTTACTGTGGGGTCGGGCTGCTGACATAGAATCCATTTTTATTTTGCAAAAGAGAGCGGTCAGAGCCATTTATAATCTACGTCGTTGCGAATCTCTCAGGGAACTATTTAAAAAGATTAATATTATGACAGTACCTTGCCAATTCATTTATGAAAATATTATGTATGTAAGAAAGAATCTACATCTTTTTAGTAAAATAAATGAAAGACATAATTTTAGTACTAGAAATAAAGATAAAATAGCTCAACCATCTTTCAGATTAGCCAAAGTTCAAAATTCATTTATGGGGTACTGTGTGAAATGTTACAATAAAATACCTTGTGACATTTTAAAACTAAATGAACGAAAATTTAAATGTTTTATTAAAAGTACACTTTGTAAACAAGCATATTACAAATTAGATGATTATATTCAAGATAAGAATGCTTGGAAATATGCTGGTCCTGTTCCATAGGACAATCCTTTGATTGGCTCTATAGCCTGGACAAAATCAAATTGGTTGCTGATTTTTTGCTTTAACATATTTTTGTTATTATTTTTTTTTTTTTAATTTATATAATGCTACAAATGTAATTATTTTTTTTTGTATCTCACACACTGTTTTGTTGTGTTTTTTTAATATTTTTATTACTCTTTAATGTTAATATTCTAAGGTTTCGATATTTGTAAATATGTGAGGAACATGTATACTAACTTTTTTAGTATAGTAGTTTATTCTAAGAGTACATTGTCTTCACATATAATTATTTAACAAATGTAACAAAATATTGTAAACCTATTTTAAAAGAGTAAGTGTGGAGTTTCTTGCCCATTCTTCTCCACACGAAACTACCTTTTGGAAGGGGCAACTAGAATCATCTTTATATTATTTTTTTTTTGACGTTCAAAAGTGCCATTTTAGATGGTCTAATTGAAATAAACGATTTGACTTTGACTTTGACTTTATGTAAGTTCTGAAATTTAACTGTCAAACTTGCTTCGGCAGATGATTCTAGAATAATGAATAAAACCTAAAAATTATTTTTAATAATTCATCAATCACAATAAGGTATTATGTTTTAGTACATATAATTATTTAATAAAAAAACTATTCTTTTGATATATTTAAAGAAAAAACTTTTTACCGGATTAAAGTTATGTATTATTATAAATTTACAATTATTTAACATAATTTTAAATTTATCCGTCGTTTCGCGTGCTTTACAGCGTGCGTGGTCACGTTTTTAGTTTTTTCTTTAAATGTGTAAAGGTTATGTTAATCAAAGACAATATTTTGATATATTTTAAACGAAAATTTTTCTGGTGCTATTATAGTTGACACTTACATTTCTAAACGTTTCCGTCAAATTATGATAACAGCTACAATATCTTTACAAAATTTCAGTTCAATGGGCGTGTTTGGCCGAAGTAAGTACTTACTAAACTTAGTAAGCCAGTAAGCATAAAAAAATTAAAGTCTTACAAGCTGACTGTAGCGCTTTTCGGCCAGGACAGACTTACTGGCTTATTAACATAACACAAAACACCGGTTTATGTCATATCCCGTACATCCCATAGACTGAACAATTGACAGTACTAAATTTAGGAATATAATTTAATACCTGTGAATAGTTTCAAATGGATAATTTTATGAGAAATATTTTATTGGATATTTTATTGTCCGTTTTGTTTACATCAACAATAAGCAAAATGGCGTCGTATATTAAGCCATACTTACTGCGTTAGCACTTATTTTGTGTCCCGGCCGAAAATTTTGTAAGCATAGTAAGTGACTTACTAAATTTAGTAAGTACTTACTTCGGCCAAACACGCCCAAGTATTATATCTTAACAAATTGTTTAATTCATAATATCATGGGGTAATAAGTATTGTTCACAAATTTGTTTTGCAAAAAGAAATACCTATATCGAAACTAAATCTTGATATAAAACCCTTTGCAAAACATGTTTCAAAACAATTTATAACTGGTAAATCAAAAGTAATTTAGTATAACAATAAAATTCTGATAAAAAGGAATTATCACATAATATAAATATTTATATTTTCTTTACAGCTTAAACTTGAAAAATTCACTGAATTAAGAAAATAACGAAATCGAAAGAAGAGCCCCAATGCAATATATGAATATATATATGTTTACACCCAATTGTTCATTGCCTGAAGACAACTTTTTCTATCTTGGTGGCGTAATAATTCAAATTGCTTATTATTTACTTATTATAAATTTAAAAAATACCTATGTTAAAGAAACAAAACAGCAGAGGATATAATAAATAGTGGTATAGAATTGTCATTTATTCTAAAATCAAGAATTATACTGAAGGTTATGAAGGTTTAGGTATGTGATTCATTATGCCATATTTTTATATATAGTTAAAGAAGTAGCAAAGACTTTGGTAAAATACACGAAATCAACGCGGGCTGGTAATATATGTTATTTATGGGAATAATGTTTTATTGTTATTGTTATACTATATCTGCATACCTAAATAATTAATTGAATATTATTAAACATAGTTTGTACAATTGTGTGTAAGCACTGAAATCTTCAGCGAATCAAAGACGTTGAGCTGTTAACTCCACAAATTATAAACTCGACATCTTCGTCGTTAGAAGGGCGTTGTATTGTTTATTTAAAATAATTGACTTCCTTTCTATGTGCGCATTTAACATTCGCTCAAACGGTAAAGAAAAATATCGTGAGGAAACCGGCTAGCCTTAGACCCTAAAAGTCTACGGCGTATGATCAGGCACAGGAGGCTGATTATATGCCTATTAGGTTGACAAATGATCATGCAACAGATACAGAAATTTGAGACCCAGACCTAAAATAAATAGGACGAAAAGAAATTATAAAGGAAAATTAATAGTATTCGGTCTTGCTGCAACTTTTAGCAGTCATTTATAGAACAGAGGGCAAACGGCCAGGAGGTTCATCTGATGTTAAGTGGTACCGCCGCCCATGGACACTCTCAATGCCAGAGGGCACGCACTTTTCTTGAAGGACCCTAAATCGAATTGCTTCGGAAATACTTCAGTGGCCAGCTGGTTCCACATAGTGGTGGTGCGCGGCAAAAACTGCCTTGAAAATCTCTCAGTTGTGGAACGGCGGCCGTCGAGGTGATACGGGTGGAATTTCGTATTCTGCCTCGACGTCCGATGATGAAACTCAGCTGCAGGTATTTTATTAAGCTGAAAAAAAATGTATACCTACAGATAAAAACAAAAATATTTAATAAAAACATTTGTAAGACAAATTGTGTTATAAATCGAGATTCACATTCGATCGTAATAAAGAGATATAACAATAAAATAAACAATCATTTTGTTTATATAACGCTTTGAAAACAATCTGTCCTTTCCCCGGGTTGCAATAACTGTAATCCCTCAGGCGGGGCGAGAACTATAGCTACTGGATGCGACATAATATATTGTATAATTCAAATTCAGAAATCATTTATAGGTAACAAAATGTACACTTATGAACGTCAAAAAATAAATATCAAATGCTTCTAATTTTACATTTACTGCCAGTTCTCAAATCAAGGGCGTAGAACGGAAGAGAAGAATTGTAAATATACTCTCCGCCACTCTTTTTAATCTCCAAGTTTTTTGTTTTACACAATGTTTGCAAGGAGCTGCAACCATTACATCATGTTCCACATGACATCTTAATAAATTAAAAACAAAGATTTGTCCTATATCAGCAGGAGGCATGGTGAAATCGGAGCACGCACTTACATTCTCGCGGGAACAACACGCAAATACATAGTCGAAATATTAGGTCCTTAGATATGTAATTGGCGTATTTCGTACTGGCCACTTTAATCACGATGTTCTCCTCTGGTAAGGAATTCCAAATTCAAATTTGTACAGCTATTTACTCATGTATTTGTGCTTCGATGACCGTCATTCATTTGGTTTTTCTTCTGTTTTTTTCTGATTGCGTCACTCATTTTACAAAATGGAAAACTTAAAGTATCGCATTATTTACGAGTACGAGTTCCGCCGTGGCACTAGTGCTGCGAAAACGACTAGAAGGGTGAATGATGTGTATGGCGGTCATGTTGCAAAAGAAATCACAGTTTGTTTTTGGTTCCAACGTTTTCGTTCTGGAAATTTCGACCTGCAGAACAAGCCCCGTGGACGGCCTGAGACCCAAGTTGATAATGAAGTATTGAAGGCTATTGTGGAAGCGGATCCATCGCAAACCACGTCCGAGTTAGCTGCATACAAAACGCCAATTTCATATGTAAGGACCTAATAACTAACATCACCGCATACACGAATTCAAATACGACCAGTCACCACAAGTAGCACCCGTTCACGAGTATGACGCATGGCCAGCCATAGGCCCCCTCGCCATATTTTAAGGAGAGAGACAACCCGACGCGATTAAATACTGTCATTGTATGAATTACTGAATATATATCATAGGTAAAGGATAGGGATCCTTCAAGAGCATACCAATTATTGAAAGGCTGGCAACGTATTAGCGAGCCCTCTGGTATTGAGTGTCTATGGGTGGCAGGTAAACATCAGGTGAGCTTTCTGCCCGTTTGCCCCCTGTTCTATAAGATCTCTCATAATCTCAATAGCCATCGATATAGATAGTGCATCACAAAATAATAGGATAGTAAGCTAGAAGCTTACTGGCAGACTTGCCATCACCACAAAACACATTGCCAAAAGGTTTACTCTTTCATTTATCTCTCAGCCCAAAGAGACAAATGTGTCTGACACGACCGGAGTCGAGGCGCATGTAGAAGTTATTTAAAGAATTAATTTAACTATTTTTTTTATGTCTATATCACAGAAAACCGAAGAGCTGGCAGCTACCTCGAACAAACAATTAGTCTAGCTATTCAAAGGGGGAACGCTGCCAGTATCTTCGGAACCTTGACTAAAGGGATTCCTTTTAAATATATATTTTAGTTATTATATTTTAAGGTTATTTTTTATTGTTATATTATTTTTTTAGTGATTTAATTTAACTAACTACCGTATATAGAGTACATAATGTTTTGATATCGGACGAGCTCATTTTTTATTGACTTAAATTATCTTAATTTGACAGCATTAAAGTAAACATTCATTTCGTTTGCTACCAAATTAATAACGTAAATGATAAAAACACGAAAATGTTAAATATTTGCGAGAGCTTATGATGTGTGAGTGACCTGATTAGACGCGTGTCTTATGACTTTTATTTGAAGAACTTGTTTTAATATAAATTCTATGTTGTCTTGGGGATTTTTCACTTTTTTCCTTACTACGTCACTGATAACAACACATTGAATGATTGATTAGGTGAATTGTTTGATTATGTATGGATATATATTCGTACGCTCGCGTGATATAAACTTTGATATTACGTAACAAAATAATCAAAGGAAACATTTATAATTAATCGGTATCAATTTATAATTAAAAATTGCATACGAACAGTAAAAAAGAGAAGAAGTTACGAGGAGTTACCTGATTATATAACTCCCCTTATTACTTACTCAGAGGCGATCAGAACTTGGAGAAACTCATTGTGGTTGGTAACACAGAAGGTAAAAGATCACGTGGCTGTTCACCAATGAGATGGACCGATCAAATGAAATACTCATCGTCCTCAAAACTATACACTGTTATAAGATAGTCGCTGGACCAGTGGAAACAGATAGTGTGCTCCAGATGTTTCCTTGCTGACCACGGCGCTCAGACATGAGCTAGAGACTGAAGAGAGAGAGAATACTCACTCACTCACACCGCTGGCTCTGCTACCCAAAAAGTGTCATGCCCTCCGAAATTAGAATCTTCCAGCACACCCTGTCCTGTACCACCTCCCACCAATTGCTGGCTTTCAGCTGCAGCAGGTCCTTCTCCACTCTGTCGATCTAGCGGTACCGATCTACAGTCTCCGACCACTAGGTTGGGTCAACAAAGCCTCCTTTACCGATCTTGGCCCGTGCGCTCAAGGTGCCCCAGCCAACATTAGTCGAGGCCCGATCTTTGCCTATAATGTTCGAACTCACCTAATGGCGATTAAAAAGAGTGGCGGAGAGTTTATTGCCTGTTCTTCTCATCCGTTCTACGCCCTTGATTTGAAAACTGGCAGTAAATGTAAAATTTGAAGCATTTAATATGTATTTCTTTATTGACGTTCATAAGTGTACATTGTGTTACCTAAATGAAAAAATGAATTTAAATTTGAATTTAATAAGACCACGTTATTGGTTTTTAAGAGGTTGAAACATTTCAATCGTTACTTGGATAAGGAAAT
Organism: Pieris macdunnoughi; assembly: GCA_905332375.1. Classification (NCBI taxonomy): domain Eukaryota; kingdom Metazoa; phylum Arthropoda; class Insecta; order Lepidoptera; family Pieridae; genus Pieris; species Pieris macdunnoughi. Next base: position 5,860,108 of record CAJOBZ010000007.1, read on the forward strand.
GTTTTTTGTAATAAAAAGTACTTTGAGCACAAGTGATAACTATTTTTCGTTTTTACTCCAACTTTTGGTCAGGGTGCTTATTAAAATTAAATTGTAAGTAAAAATTTTCTTTAAAAATTTAGTAGCTATTAAGTAATTTGAGACTAATATTCTGTATTCTGCAAATCAGTTTAATCATGATGTCATAGACATATTGACAGAATTAGATAAGATAAATTTGCCTATAGTTAGTTGTAGCATACAATTGAATAAATAATAACAAAATAGTTGCTTATTATGTGTTTCTCCTGTTATCACTTTAACGTCCGTCGTTTCACAACTCAGTGTTTGGCAGTTTTTGCCGCTCACCACCACTATGTGGAACCAGCTGCCCATTGAAGTATTTCCGAACCAATTCAACGGTCTTTCAAGAAAAGAGCGTACCAATTCTTAAAAGGCCGGCAACGCACTTACGAGACTTCTGGCAATGTGAGTGTCCATGAGCGGTATCACTTAGCATCAGGTGAGACTCCTGCCCGTTTGCATCCAATTACATAAAAAAAACATGGCAGAAAGATGATAGTGTCCTTATTCATCGGGCTTTTAAAAGAACCAATGAACATTTTAATGTTAAATTTTAAATAAGCAAATAATTTATTATTGGTTGAAGAATTCATGTATGAAAACATGAATCGAAAAATACGTTGCTAAGCGCAAAACTCGAAAACAGCTAGACCAATTCAAGTAATATTTTTCATTTATATTTAATATTTCATAACATCGTATAGTAAATCTGATAGTAAGTGTCATTAAATTTATCTATAAATTACCATGGTCCAAATGGTTGCTAAGTCTATCGTCTAGTCTACAAACCTTGTAAACATTATCGGTGACAGTATTTTCGATAACTAAGTGTTGATATCGTTTAAGTTTGTTAAGCACCGGCGGCACTTCTTTGATTGGCACTTGATAGTGCTTATGCGTATTATTAAAGGGAAAACATTTAAAAATTAATACGGCAAACATTACTATATTATGATTATTATGTTTTCATGTTATATTGAATATGGTTTAAATTTGCTGAAAATAAAAAAAAAACAGTGGTTCTATAACCTTTTTAGGTCTGGGCCTCAAATTTCTGTATCTCTTTCATTTGTTAATCTAATAGGCAAGTAAGTGATCAGCTTCTTGTGCCTGACACAAGCCGTCGTCAACACTGTAGAAAATTTGCTTAAGTCCATTAAAATTTGTAGATGAATAATAAAAATAATCCAGTTGCGCTGCAACCTTATTGTTTGATAATATTTCATAAAAAAATAGGCGATCTTCTGTCTGACACATGTCGTCGGCTTTTGGATTTGACACAGGCTAGTTTCCTCATGATGTTTTTCTTCAACGTACTACCTGCTGTGGATCAAATCTATGACCTCAGAGATGAGACAGGCACCCTGGAGCCACCAGGCGAACACTGCTCGACGACGAAGGAAGTATGTTCTTAGTTAAATAAACCCAAATTGTACCATTTTAAACTTGTAGAAAAAATAAATCTTGAAAGGGCTAATTGATCCTAAAAAAATAAATTAAAGATGTATCGACTGTCATATATTTATAATTCTTATTTTTACCAATCCATATATCGTTGGAGTACATGCATAAAGAGATAAACAAATGAACAAAAACACATTTTAATTACACTTTACTTCTAATTACCATACAATATTTTATATTACTCAGTAAATTTATAATTATTTGTTTCAGTGTAACATAGTTTTTGTTTAAATTAATACATACGTCATACATGTTATATTAACTATACAAAATACTTATAGCGAATACCTAATCGTTAAGTCCGGTTTTACAACAGACGCGACGTAAGGCCAATATTAACTTTTTTACATAATTAAACATTTATAATTTAAAATTAAAATTTTAAATAAATTCTCCACTTAGAATAATGACAAAGTATTTCATTTATGTATAAAACTTGTAATTGGTATAAAAACATAATCAGTACATAAATAATCAATTCAAATTACCTTAAAACGGAAAACAAACGCTGGGAAAATGTTTCAATAAGTGGTTCACACGGTAAAGTAGTCACATCTAGAAATATAAGGCTGTTGTTTTACTTCAGGGCGGGAGTCTGACGGAGGGCGGCGCGGGCGCTTCAGTATTCTTTAGACTTTCGAACTGAAAGTAGCAATCCTGGGTCCAAAATGTGTAATAGTGTTCCATATTTAAATTTCGTAAAATGAGTTGTGCTTTTTAGTGATAATGGCGGATAAATTGGACGACTACCAGGGTGTAACTGGCCGGTGGCATGGAATAAGGGACCGGTGGAAGGAGAGATACGCGCAATGGAAGGAGAACCATCCGCGTGGGATTCGGGAGATTTTGAAGGAGATGCTGTTTGGTATACCTACGTCATCTGAGCCGCCCAACCGAGAGTATGATAACAGCGAATACAGCGATATATTCAGGTATGTATGTACATATAACATATTGTTTAAGGTTTTACGCTAATAGATATATAAAATTACTCTTACTATGTACGGAGAATTTATAATTCAAAATTTGTGCTTATCAATTTAAAATTATTAATTTAAGACTGATTTGAAACTTAAATATTTTTTCAAAATTTTGCGAAAATTTTATGCAAGTTATTTTTATGTGTTAGACAAAACTAAATTTAATACTTTTTACTATCTACACTTTATTAAATCACAGTAAGCTTAACCTTGCCTGAACGGTGTAATCTAATTAGGTTATCTAATTTCATACATATAGTATATTGATGCAGAATTAAAATAGAACTATATTTACATATGTAATGTCAAGTAAATTTGTCTATTTGTAGATTTTTCTGACCCTATTCGACAAAGTGTTGAATGTTTTGATAAATTACGGATATATTGGTTTTTTGTAATTAATAACGAATATTCTAAAGAAATATATAATTTTAATGTGTATAATACATATATACAAAACATACTTACAATTAAAACACGTTTAATCACATTTAATTTAAAATAAAACTCCCCAAGTAAGGGATATATTTTAAATACATTATACTCGTAAACCAATGTAATTTTACTAACAAACAATTATTTTAATACGATAAAGTGTTTTTATTTCCGAAAACTAAAACCTTAGACGAGGGTCGTCGTTCTTACATATTTTTCAATTGTATACGATTTATTCGTCAATAAATTAAACGATGCACAATTATAAAATATAACATTTCGTGTTGTTCCCACGAGAATGTAAGTGTGTGCTCCTATTTCACCATGCGTACTGGTGTAAAGGACAAATCTTTGGTTTTATTTTTTTTTAATAATTAATTAACTATTCATTACCAAAGATGTCCTGTGGAACATGGTGTAATGTAATGGCTCCTTACAAACATTGTGTAAAACAAAAAACTTGGCGAGAGTTTATTAATTATCATAATATATTCATCAACGCCCTTGATTTGAGAACTGGCAGTAAATGTAAAATTAGAAGCTTTTAGCATTTAATATGTATTTCTTTAAGTGTACATTGTGTAACCTAATTGAATAAATGATTTTGAACTTTAAAAAACGCTTAGTATAAAACTTAAGTTAACTGAAAATGAAAAGCCTTTTCAACTTGCAGGCGGAAAAACCGATTGGAACTTATGCGTATATCGGCTGCAGTAATGGGCATAGAATTTTCATACGCGGGCGAGACGGCCTTCGTTTCGCCCACCCTGCTCCAGATTGGAGTGCCCCATCACCAAATGACTATGGTGTGGGCGCTCTCACCGTTAATAGGCTTCTTTATGACTCCTCTCCTGGGCTCGCTGAGTGACAGGTGCAAATCTAAATTCGGACGACGGCGACCATTTATCGTTATGATGTCCATTGGAGTGTTTTTAGGTAAATAAGTTTTATTATTACCGTTTTAATGAATGAATCACTTTTTATGTACTAATTTCTTTACGGAAGTTATACTATCGCAATGGACATGACTTAACTCGTAACCAGGAGATATGAAAAAAAAGTGCGTACACATGTCAGAAGTGAAACTTCTTTGGCAAACTAATTTTATATTTATACAAATATATAATTATAATTTTATATTTATACAAATATATAATTATAATTTTATATTTATACAAATATTAATTAATATATATATTTTTTATAATATAAAGTAGTTACTTAAATTCAGGATGAAAGCCTCACAAACACTCTTTCGTATTTGTGAGTATTCAACAAATGTGACAACTGCGCAGTTCTTGTAGCAGATAGGGCTACAGACTTTTGATAATAAAGTCCTATTCACTGTAAAACGGTTACGCAGATGTTATTTGAAATAGCTATGAAGTGTTTTGTCCTTGTCACCCAAAAACATTGAATTATTTTTTAGTCCAATAATAAATTGGTTTTATTAATTTATGCACAGGAACTCTAATGATTCAATCAACCGCTTATGGCCGCTATTGAAACTATAAAAATATTTTTAGTTGAATAGAACCCAGTGCCATAAAGATACGCTGTGAACACTTATAAAATTATTACATTTATCATTCTGCAATGTTATTTATATACCCACCTTTATACATAAAAATCACCATAACGTAATTTACAAAAGTAATGATCTCTCACTTTATAAAACGGCAGACAATTTGTCAGAAGGAGAAGAATATGTTAGTATTTAAATTTTCCGAGGTCCTTATTAAAAACAAATTTTATCAATCTACCGTAGTTCCAAATTTAAATTTTAAGAGTCACACACACTAAGATAAAAGAAATTTTCAGGTCTAATCTTGGTACCCAATGGTGAAACCTTGGGTTATATGCTTGGTGACCTAGGAAATGTAAATAGGACCCAAGTTCCCTCAGTATTAGGCCCACGTAGTACAGCATTAGAAACGGAAGGAACGAATTACCATCCTTGGGGTGTGTTTTTCACTATAATTGGTACTGTGCTGTTGGATTTCGATGCTGATGCCTGCCAAAGTCCTGCACGAGCGTATCTACTCGATGTGACAGTTCCAGGTGAGTTTTCATATCCTTATCTTTTATTTACAATTTACTCCGTTAACAAAAATTATACAGAAAGCATAAACAACTTATAACATCTTGTAATGTATTCCTAATATTTATTAAATGTATCTCCAATCAATTAAACACTTTATTTTTAATTTATCTTTTTTACAGAATAAAATCATAATATGATTTACATATTATGATTTTATTCTGAAATCATAATATGTAAATCATCATATTCATATGAAATATACATAAAAAAACCGCTGTGGTTTATATAAATGAACCATAGCAGTCTTTAGGAACGCGACAAATGCATATAAAACTAGTTTTTCAACTTATTTTTTATATTGGTTTATTCTTGGCTTTCTTTCTATGTGCGCATTTACCATTCGCTTGAACGGTAAAGGAAATCATCGTGAGGTAACCGGCTTGCCTTAGACCCAAAAAGTCGAGGGCGTGCGTCAGGCACAAAAGGATGATCACCTACTTGCTTATTACATTAACAAATGATCATGAAACCGATACAGAAATCTGAGGCCCAGACGTAAAAAGGTTGTAGCGCCATTGATTTTTTTTTTACGTTAGACTATCTAATAACTGACTTGGTAGTCCATTTATAAGCCGCGGTAGCAAATGCCTCAACGCCATATAGGTTGTTTGCTCCCGATGGTATTCATAGAAAATAGAACAGTCTCTAAGGCTCTGATTAGAATAATAATAAAACAAATAATTCATATAATAAAATCGTTATTTATGAGTTAATTATCCTTAACGAGCGATATTATCCAGAAAGTTATACGACAATTTGTATTTTATAAAGGAACAAATATTGCAGATATTAGAAGTACGACAAATACAAGACAAACCTAATTAGACAAACAAACTTCAATGGCGATATCATGGTTTGATTCAATAATTATCTAAGTGACATTAGGGCTAATAAAAAGGCTACGACGAATCCTAAACTTTGAAAGAAAGTATAAGAAAATTGAAAATACTGTATTATGCTGTGCTTAAAGAATAAACTATACATTAAAAAACAAAAATTAAATTCAATACGATAACCTAATATTGAAATGAAAATCAATATTGTAGAACCTCGCCATAATACCAAACACATAAATACTTATCTATTAAGATGTTCATTGTAACAAACGCAAAAATATATCTGACTCTTAAAACATTTTAAATGTTTTTTCATTTAAATGTTTATAACTTAGCAGTGTATAATAGAAAATTAACAGATAGAAATTAGAAACTTTTATTTCGATCTTATAGTGCCATCTCCTTGCGAAGGTTGGCGATTATCATGGTTAGTTTAATTGTTGATGCCGCGCTTCTAAACTTAGTACCAAGACGTGCGTCTGCGGCCAGGTCTCCTTCTACCTGCCACTTCGTCTTGTATGATTAGAAAAGCTCGTATTTTTTGGTGTTACGTAAAACATATCCTAAATACTCAAGTATTCGTCTCTTAGCTGTCATAAGCATTTCTTTGTTCTTCTGCATTTTGATATTACTTGATATACATTATATACAACAGTTACAATTGCTTGGAACCGTCAATATATATAAAGAAATTGTAATTAGCATATTAAGTACAAATTAATTTGCACATAAACTAGATATGTTGATCACTTCAGTAATTACTTTTGTTTGATAAAAACTAAAAACAAATGAAACTCATGTCAGTACCTATTTATGTAAAATATTTTTAATAATTAAATTGATATTGTTGGTATGACAAACTTGAGAAGCGCTCCGTGGGCGTATTTGAATAAACAAAAGAATTAATCCGTACAGTCGAGACTTAGTCCTAAGTTTTTTTTATTTATTTTACAGAATAATACATCTAAATCGTTGTATATTACAAGTATTATATTATAAGACCCCCTTTTGTTAAATCAATATAATATTGTCGGAATAGCGCTAATTCTGACTAAATCCTTACGTATATATAGTTCCTATTAATCGTGCAAGAACAATAACTTATTTAGAAGTAATGACGAGAGCGCCCCAGTCGTGATACGCAGATACTCTTGCCGACAAGAAGGATTTATTTCTCATACATATTGATAAAATAGAGCACGTGCTTATCAATTTAAAAAAACAACAGACGCGTGACTTCATATTTGATTTAGTGGTTAACATATAATATATAAGGAAAATTAAAATTATTGAAGTAATCTGAACTTTTTCAAGTTAAGATCTAAATAGAAATGTGCTGAACGCCAAAATCTTTGTTTTTCCGTTATTGTAAGGCGGTTAGATTGATAAAAATCCACAAGCCTACCATCAATTTATAGCAATGCAATTGCTGCCGAGGCATCGCGAACAACCAGAGTTTACCTTAAATATTTCTAAATAAAGCTCTAACCAACCTTTGCCCATCAACCTTTGATAATTTAGTGTCGTGCATCATGTGCGAAAACCAGAGCAGAACATAAGCTGGAAGTTCAAACAGAGTTATTCTTAAGTGGTAAGAACTGGTATAAAAATCATGTCTACGATAAGCATAGGGATTTCCCAAATAATATATATATATATATATTTGGGAAATAGATATAGCTTGTGTCACTTTTATTGTAGCATTGTTATGGTAAAATAATAATTCGGTCGATGATTTCTTTAATCTGTTACAAAACACAATCTATATATTATATAAAAATGTTATGCTGGTTTGTGGACGCTTTAAAAGCTTTGAACTATGGCCCGAGCTGTGTCAATGCACGTCTACCCAACAGTGTGATTCCTATCTAAATAATTAATAAAAAACCACCACCACGGTGGCCCTTAGCGCCGTCCAGTTAGTAGTGGACTGGTCCAGGATCCATTCTTAAGTTAGAGGAAGAGAACAACTCCCTTTACAATCCTTATAGAAACAATAGAATCTTCTTTCTAAACACAAATGATTTAACAATGTGAGATAGTTTAAGGAATCTGACTTTATCATTATGATTGATCACATTTGAATATTCCTGTGTCATTTAAGACTTATGCGTTCTATAAAAGAATTGTTGTCAAGCTATATCTGTATATAGAGTTATCTTGATAAAATTTAAATAAAATATTCACAAAAATGGAGACTTAAGATAAAAAAGAGAAAATCGTACATATTTAGTTATATTATTGCCGTTTCAAGTGGCTAGTATGTTATTATAGATCATGTGGTCTTGGATTCGATTCCCGAGTAGGGCCAAATAGTTACCCTTCATTTTCGAGGATTAATTGAATTGTGTCGTCAGTGAAGCTTTTGGTGGCTGTTCTTGTGATAGTGTTTTGTTCAACTTAGGGTTGTTAAATCGCCGGCAACGTACTCGCGAGCCCTCTGGCATTGAGAGTGTCCATGGGCGGCTGTATCACTTAACATCAGGTTATGTATATATTGTATGGGCCCCGATATACAAAGTTCATACAGATAGATTAGAATCTATACAAAGGCGGTTTGTTAGAGCTTTATGCTCAAAGTATGGTCTTAGGCGCAAATTAAAGCAATATGACCAGCGTCTTGCCCACTTTCAGATTGTAAGTCTTGAAAAGAGAAGATGGATGAGCGACCTGTGCACTTTGCATAAAATAGCAAATGGCTCACTTGACAGCTATCTTTTGGATGAACTTGACATCAAGGTACCGACGCGTTCTGTGCGTAAGCCGCAACTATTTATGATACCCACAAGTAACAACAATGTATCCCAGAATGGTCCGCTCGCTAGAATGTGCAAGTATTATAATTCTGTGTGTTCTCATGTTGATATTTTTCACAATAGTAGTTATGAATTTAGAAAGATTATTCGCGGTGCAGACTTGCAACCAGAATAACTTAATTTTCTTTTTTGTCATTAAATTTTTCTATTTTTTTTTGTCATTAAGTTTAATATATGTACATATTATATACTGTATTTAATTGTTAATATTTGGTAAACCAGCACTGAAGATTCCACTAAAATGCTGTGTACAGATATAATTGGAAATTCAGGTTTACAAATGTTGCTTAGTGTGTAATAACTATATGTATTTCACCAATCTGTTTTCTGTTTCTGTTCCTTAAATGTAAAAATAAAATAAAATAAAAAATAAAATAAGCACATGTTCTACCAAGTGTACCCAGGGTATGTTCGTGAGTACGATGTAGGTTTAGGAATACTTATTCAATAAAAAATCATAGATATTTTTCTATCGGAAGAAATATTTAAGTGTCTAGATGGATTACTATATCTAACGACTTATTATGTCAAAAAGATCTTTGTCTTAACGATTACATAAAATGATGTTGTACTATTTGATAGTGCAAAGCAGTAGACTATTGTCAGTTTATTTAAAAAGTAAAATATCAATACAGAGAAACGAAAAATAATTTCTACATAGTTTATAGACATTACAATAAGTAGGTATACTAAATTATAAAAAAAATTAGTAGTACTACAGCCTTTTTAGATCTAGGCCTCTTTCTGTATCTGTTTCATGATAGGTGAACAGCCTCCTCTTTCTGACACACGCACACTTTTTGGGTCTAAGGCAAGCCGGTTTTCTCACGATGTTTTCCTTCACCGTTCGAGCGAATGTTAAATTCGCTGGATCTAACATACGACCTCAGGGATGAGAATTACACACTGAAGCTACGCCAACACAGCTCTGAATTATAATTACGGCGTAATAAGCTTTGTCTTAACATAATCTGTTTGGCGTAGGATTTGCAAATTAGACAACATTTATGTGTTACCTTAGTTGTCGACCTGAAAATTAAATTTGAATAATAGAATAACCATGTTATTACAATATTTAATTAGTATTATCGTTTTTCAGAAACATTGCTATCCTTAACCCAATTTAAAAGACATAGGTAGTGTTTTGTTTAGCTTTAGCGTCACACTATGCGATTGTGTATTGTTTTAGTGCAGTTTTTCAGCAAACAGTTGGTCCTTTTGTCTGTAATTAATAAGCTGTACTGACAGTGTTGATAATGATTAAAATACATGACCAATTATTCTTTGGATATGCGCAAGAGGACAAATCTTTGTTTTTAATTCATTATTATTAATTATTAATTACTTAAGATGTCATGTGGAACATGGTGTAATGGTTGTAGGTCCTTACAAACGTTGAGTAAAACAAAAAAAACTTGGCGATTAAAAAAGAGTGGCGGAGAGTTTATTGTCAGTTCAATTCGTAGAGAAATGAATAAAACCTTCCGAGGCTCTCTTAGGTGTTAATGTTAGAAGCACTGACTTTATATACGATCTTTTATTAACAAAATAGTGTAGTAATTCGTAATCCACTGTACGAAATATACTGTGCTTACCGTTTTCAACACAACTCTATCTCTTTTCTTTCGCAGTGATTGATTTATCTTGAATTATTTTGGTATTTTCCGTACGGATATTTATCATTGATAAGCATTTGGAATATATTTTACCCAAAACAATTTGCATATTAATAAATACATATGTATGTATTTAACTATAATATATGTATGTGTATGTATGTATTAATATGTATGATATACATGAGAATAATGTTATCGTTTAATAGTTTATACCATTTTGAAAGAAAAAACATTTATTTGATTAAAGCACACACACACACACACACACACACACATATTAACGTATATATGTATATAAAATAAGTAAAAACACACTCACTTTAATCAGCAATGGCCCAAACTCGGATTTAATTTCCTTTACCCATACCTATACTGTTTTATTGATAATTGGATAGCAACGAAAGAAGAAAACCCCTGGCTGTATAGCGACCATACTTAACATTTTATTTTAATCAATCTTAATAAGTACATTATACAAAACACACTTGATATAACAAATACTTATAAAAAACACATTCTAGAATGTTGACTAAGTTGACATATCGCTTAACAATATAATATGAAATAGCTGTCTTATATTATTTTAAAAATACTTACAATGTTTGGTTGAACGACATACATAACAAAATGTACTTGTAACTATACTCTTTGAACTAAAAACCATCCCATCAAGTACCCATTTGGATTTATGGGCATAGTGACGGAGAGGTTCTTCTCGTCTGCTCTTAGCCCTTGATTGTAAATTTGGCATCAAATGTGTATTTGGAATTATTTATTAATTATTGACGATGAACAACTAATATTTTAATATAGAACTGATGAAGTACATTTACATTTACAGTACATTTACAACGAAAATGATGAGAGTAAATTTTTACGATGCGCGCGCACACCGTCACAAAAAATCGACACCCTGAAATTAGCTATAGTCAACGTGTAGAATAAGGCGAAAGATAAAAATTTTGTAAAAAGATAAAATCTTGTTACGCCAAAGAAGTATAGCTTCTAACGAGTGTACATAAGTACACACACGTTCTTTTATTTATTTATAAGTAATCTTAAAGCTAACATATCCATATAAAAGTAAACAATTTAGTCAATACACAAAACCAAAACAGATTACATTGAAAAACAAAGTATGTACCTTAAACAAGCGAGAACTCAATATTTTAAAGATAAAACTAAATTGTTACTACTGCTAAATATCGTCAAAATTTCCCGCTTCTTAAAATATTGCGTGTTGTACCCACGAGAATGTCAGTGCGTGCTCCTATTTCACCATGCCTCCTGCTGATAGAGGACAAATCTTTGTTTTTGATTTATTTTATTGTTATTAATTAACTATAAATTACTTAAGATATCATGTGGTATATTCCACATTTATGTAATGGTTGACGTCTCATTGGTCTAGTGGTTAGTACCCCTGACTGCGAATCCATGGGTCCCGGGTTCGATCCCCGGCTGAGACGAATATCGATGTGATGAGCATTTGGTGTTGTGCTTAGGTCTTGGCCTTGGGTGTTTAAATATGTATTTATATGTCTATCTATCTATAATATGTATGTATATCCGTTGCCTAGTACCCATAACACAAGTTTCACCAGCTTAGCATGGGACTAGGTCAATTGGTGTGAATTAAAAAAAAAAAATTAAAAAAAAAATGGTTGCAGCTACTTACCAAAAAAAAAACTATGGCGATTAAAAATAGTGGAGGAGAGTTTATTGCCAGTCCTTCTCTTCCGTTCTACGCCCTTGATTTGAGAACTGGCAGTAAATGTAAAATTAGAAGCATTTCATATATTATATTTATTGTTTGACGTGTACATTTTGTTACCTATATGAGTAAATGATTTTTAAATTTGAATTTGAATTTCCTCACAACTTTGGTATGGTGGAAAATATCAACATCACATAACATTTATAAGAACTATATACGTACAGTATATATACCTCCCTTATTACCTACAAATTTGATTTCAAAAACCTGAAAATCTTTAAATATAACCGATAGTGCAATAACATATTCAGCTTATCTTCAGTGTAATTTTGTATGACGTAGAGATATTATTAGCTTAGCGCTAAGATTGAACGGATAATAAGCCTTATATAATGTTGTATGTACTTTCATTCATGTTGAGATTAATCTCAAGGGGCTATTAATATATACGTTAATAACTTTTATTAGCCAAGTGACCGGATAGACATTGTCAAATATATTGCAATAAAAACTTTTTGCAACAATTTATAATTTTTATGATTAACACCGGTACGTTGACGATTCTTGCTATTTCTATTCTTCGCTATTTTCAGGTTGAAAAAGTTCTTCTGAAAGAAATTGTATAAAAGTGAGAGCCCGTTGGACTCAAGTCAGTCTAGTTTTGTTCCTTTTTAACAAAATTGGCAAAAATATGTTAATTTTACTTGATTCGATCGGTCGATTGATTTATGATACAGATTCCGGCAAACTTCTTGAGCATTAAACAAGGCAGTGGGGGAAAGTTTGCGCATCGCGGGACACAAACGTCAACTGATTTACCAATCACGCGATCGACACGTCACTCTCCCGCCGCTGCGCACCACCGCCCGCCGCCTCCTCCCTACCTGATACCTAAAAATCGCTGTGCAGACAAGAACATTTGTTCAAGATGTTTGCCGGTATCTGTATATGTTTAAAAATCCTTTGAGAAAAACCAAACGGTGCAATGATAGTTTAGAAATCGAACCATCGCCATATTTAATTGTAATTTATTAGAATTAGATTACTATCTATACTTGAATTGGGATGAAACTTATTGATAGATTGATTGGTAGACAAGGGAATTATTTAGAAAATATAATAAGAAGTTTGAGTATTTTATTTAGGACTTTCGTCATCATTATTAGCATTACATTATTTTTTTCGTGGGGAAATGCGTTACGCGGCACGGCTGCCTCGTGTTGAAGGGTTATGTGGGACTCGCTGCTGTGCATACCCACTATAACCCCACGGCGCCACCAGCAATCTTCCGAGGCAGAGCACGGTAACAGCGTAGCCTTGTCCGCATCCCGCCACGCGATCAGCCGATGAAATCACGGTCCTCTATAGCCACGAATGATGTGGAATGGCCTTCACACATCGGCCGATTAGCCTTGATTTGTAAAGCTGGGGGAGGTCGGGTACAATGTTTGCAGGGATGTGCCAGCAACCCTTCTTTAGGACGCATGAACCCCTGTTCCCCCGCTGAAGTGTTGCACGGTATCAGCATTACATCTAGGAACTCTAGACCAATCGTAACGTTCTCGCTATTATCCTTGCATATTGTGTTTCAAAATGTTTCTAGGAGATTACAGAGTTTTGCGGGCAGATTATGGGTGGGTATGGGATACATTCTCAGCTAACAACTTTACAGTTAAGCCTTAAAGAGGTTGTCTCTAAAGCACAGGTAATGAATGATTGTATAACCGTATCTTTTTATTTCAGAGGACCACGCTAGGGGCTTGAGTACTTTCACAATAATGGCTGGTTTGGGAGGCTTCATGGGATACGCGCTTGGCGGAATAAATTGGGATGAAACCACTCTAGGTAAAATGATTGAGAAACGTGGAAAATCGTGACTTTTTAATAGTAAACGACACGATTTAAAAATATTTATGTTAAAAATTAATTTAATTTTGTCGTTTTGTTTGACAACTGACGTTTTTGACAATAACAATATTATTATAGCGTTCTGTGCATGGATTAGACCAGGTTTTTTTTAAATAGAAACTGACCAAAATATAAAACATAGCAATTACAAGCTGATCTAGCAATCGCGTTAAGTGGTCACCCAGTCAAAGTCTATTTTTTATGACGTATTGAATCTAACGCAACCTAATCATCATAGAGTAAACTTATACATACACAGAGTGATAATATGACAATAACCTGTGTTGTATTCGATATCCTATTTTGAATTTATATTATTTTAATATTGTTACACTTTTCAAGTGAAACTTCTTTAGGCGCATGAGGGTAAAATTTTTACGGATGAAAAACAATAATAATAATATTAGCGTCACGAAGATGTGCAGCGTTTTTGTTTAAGAAAAGGGAGTGATTAAAACTGATCGAGAGAGAATGAGAAGGACGAATTACCTTATAGAAATAATATTTTTAAAATTAAAATTTCAAGAGAATTTATGAAATATTAGTATTTTATATTTTATGCAAAATAATTAGTTTGAAATCTCAATTGACGAATTGTTAATTAAAACGCCACGTGTTTTTATTATCGAATAAACAAATTAAATACATTAAATTTATAATTTGTATTAACTTTCGAAACTTAATATTTTAATGACAATTAAATTCATTAAATTCCTAACGTATCTTCCTTTTTCCTTCCCTCTAAGTCTCGGAAAACTAAGTTTTAGATTTGTAGAAATATGAACAAGACTTAAAAATTTGTTTGCTTAAGTTTCACTTCCGACATGTGTACTTTGTACGCACGCACTTTTTCTTCATCTGTAGTCTTCTTTACTGAATGAGGTGCCTGTCTTGAAAAGCCCTAACCGATATATGTCTCAGTGCATTAGGGATGTTGTTACCCATACATATACATATACATATATATTTACAGGAGACTTCTTCGGTGGCCACGTGAGAGCAGTATTCTCATTGATCACAATAATTTTCGTGATCTGTGTATCAGCCACTGTCAGTAGTTTTAAAGAAATACCATTGGAAGAGTTGCACCAATATGACGAGTTTAAAAAGAGTACTGAAACATCAAAATCTCCGCCTGATCAGGAACAATTTGAAAGAGATAATCTGAGAAAAGATGTGTCCAGCTATGGGACTCTTGAAGAGGAAGGTTTGATGAGGGATTGTTCAACTTATGGAACGTTGGAAGGCTCTGAGGTAAATATGAAAACTGGATGTTTTTTCATGTATGGGCATTGTGTATTTCCTAAATCGACCATAATTAAAACAAGACAAAAAGGGTTATTTCGGTATTTCTTTTCATATTATTGCAGATACTTGTTGCATTAGGGTGGGAAATGAATAAATATATTTATTTTTATAACGTTTTAGTTTTCTATTTATATTTTTTTAATATTTGTTAAAAATAATACTGTATATTTATGGGCGATACCCCCAAAAAAAAACCCAAAGCCCCAAACCCCTTCCCCCCCCCCCCCATTTTTTTTTCCCCCCCCGTGCCTAAATGTTTCCCCCCCGGGCCCCCCCCCAAAACAAAAACCCCCCCGCGCGGGGGGGGGGGGGAGGGGGGGGGGGGGGGCCCCCCCCCCCCCCCCCCCCCCCCCCCCCCCCCCCCGCCGCCCCCCCCCCCCCCCCCCGCCCGCCGGTTTGGGGGGGGGGGGGGGCCGGGGGGGGGGGGGCGCCCGGGGGGGTGTGGTGGGTTTTTTTTGTTTTTTTTTTTTTTTTTTTTTTTTTTTATGGGCTGGAATTGAATATTTCTAATAAATACATATTTTAATAGACAAGTTTTTAGTTTATTCTTAACATAGCGCTTGCCTCAACAAAGTCGTAAAAGCAAAATCTATTTTTTCAGGATATAAAAAGAAGGTAGTGATATTATTACTAGGATACTAACTACATTACAATTATACAAAATACATGTGAAATTAAAGCTTTTTTTCCTATTTGACAATTTAAACATTGTTGTTATGTATTTTGTGTAAATAGTTAAAAAATAACGAAATTTACATTACAGTATTTCATCTAATTAGACTGAAGAGCAAAAACGATTGTTTCACTGTTTAAACATAATTACGGACGACACAGTAACCGCACATTACGATGGCACATTTTGACGAATGTTCAAAATCTATTACCACTCTTCGCGGAAATAATATGACCTTGGTGAAACAGAGATAATATATTATTACCACTCTTCATTTGTTTTTATGCTGTCGCATAAACTTTTAAAGTTTATTTGGTAAAATTAAAATCTAAGCTAAAACTACCTTTACGAGTATGGTTGTTGCGATCAATTTCAGAGAAGGTAAAATGAGATAAACGGGTATTTCTAATATTGCACAAAAAAATTCCTTAGAATCCTCGAAAAGATATCCTCGTGATTTTTTATAGTAAAATGTTTTGTATAAATTCTGAAATACAGTAATAGTACCCACGGTAGTCAAAAATTCGATTTTTTTTTTAAAGACAATACACACCAATTGACCGAGTAACCACTAGACCAATGAGTCGTTTTACGACTTTGCACCCCGGGGCGAGCGATATGCAATATTATTACCAGTTTTTGCAGGACATCAAAGTCGATAAAATAATTTCAGACCTGTCAGTAAATATAAATTTAGGAACATTTTTTAATACATATTCTTTTTGACGGTATACATGAACAAATATTTTGATTTTGATTTTGCATTTTACTATTCTCTATTCCAGGCTCCAGAGCCACCAGCTCCAAATGGAATAGCAATACCTGAAGGCCACGGCGAGCCTCTTTCCTTAAAACACTATCTGAGGTCCATAGTCATGATGCCCAAGTCTATGAGAGTCGTTTGTTTGACTAATCTATTCTGCTGGATGGCGCATGTCTGCTATTCGTTGTACTTCACAGACTTCGTCGGCGAAGCTGTGTATGGTGGAAATCCAGCTGTAAGTAATATGTATTTTTGGCATTGCCAAGTTAAGAGTGCGTTGCCAGATTTTCAAATCCCTGCTATCCAGAGACTGGGTGAGCATTACCTACTAAAACCACCGCAAACTACTCGACTCCTACAACGCCGCGTTACAGAGGCCCCAGGGTCGCTCACGCATTCTACCGGGGCCTTAAAATGTCACGCTCCAAACCTCCAGTTACTCGGCGTCTTGTAAACCTAGGATTCATCCTAGACGCTCCATCTATTTTTTGAATAACACTAGGCGGAGCAGTAGAAAGATAATGACGTAGCTGAGATCACCGCGGATATTCCTCCAACAAGAAAAAACCGTAGAATTGAAGAAATAGTTTTACGTTAATTATCAGTCATCTGTGCAAATCATCTAATATATAAAATTCTCGTGTCACAATGTTCGTTCCCATACTCCTCCGAAACGTTAAGGTTGGTCCCAGGCCTAAATTAGGGGTTATATGTATTTTTGTATGATACAGTATATAAAAATACATACAACCCCTAATTTTCACCTCTTTACGATCAACCCCCATTTTTTTGTAGGTATAGTAGATAGTTATTTATATTGACCTAAATAAATGTTTCCTAGAAATAATATACATGGCAAAATAACGTTTGCCGGGTCAGCTAGTAAAAGTATACATTTTCTGCTAAGGATTTATAATAATTGTGACTCAGAACAAGTATTAGTAGGGGATTAAGAAGATCATCACAGAACTTCACGCAATCAGATAAGTCTTAGTCATTGTGTGAAATACTTGTTGACTTCAAGATTATATAGTCTATATTATGTTACGTTCAAAGTTATTTATAGATATAAGGTAACTGAGGAAACGTAAATAACAATAACTTGTCACGCTAGATAATTAAACCAACATCATTATAAATGGATACAGCCCCTTAGCCTCCAAGTATATTTAGTCATTATAATCTATCTCGTTCTTCTTGCGTCCGACTTCGATCACTTATTGTTTCAAGGTCCTTGACAACTTCATCTACCAACGCATCCTCGGTATACCGGGTTATCTCTTGTGGATCAGTACGGTCCCTGGTGGTCGTCCGCCATCGTTATAAATACGTAAGATTAATTTTAATGTTAATAATTTTTTGTAAGGAGGAACTCGAAAAGCTTTCGACATTAAACCCTGGCTCCCCAGCTTCGGATGAACCTTTATTTGTCAGATGTCAAAAGAGAATAAGTATACTTTAGTTTGACATAGTATTATGTACTAGCAAAAGTACTCAAATATGACATATACCTGTGGGACATATTCGAATTGAATAATTTAGTAGCCACAAAATAATGCGAACAATTAAAAATAATACAATCACCAACAATACTACTGACTTGTATTACATAAGAGTATATATACAAAAAAATACACACATTACCATTTTAAAATAGCAAATGATTAAAATAACAAAAGCAGAAAAGAATATCTTCACACAAATAATTTATGGATTATAAATGAATACGTATTTTGATGTCGCTTAAAATGAATCGTTCGCACAAACCGTTAGAGGGATGTTAATGAAGTTTGCTATAGATTGCTCCGATAGCAAAAAAAAAAAGATTGCTCCGATAGCACTCAGAAGACTTGTGAGCATATCGCTCCATTAAATCATTTAGAAATTGTTGATATTTTTGTGAAATTATATTATCCTCGCAAAAAACCCAATGGAACTTAACTTTTGCCCGATCAATCATGATAGGGAAATTTCTATAGTGTCATCAAAGATAAAGTGTTATAGATTAAAACTCTTGCTAATAATAGAAATATTACCTAATTCTTAAAGAATGCAATCCATAGAAAGGATTGAGTACCTAGTAACTAAATTCCAAAAGTATTCTGAAATAACATATTATCTAAGTATATAGTTAATTTTTTATCTATTTCAATAAACTTGTTTCAAGTAGGTAGTTAACGACATTGCCTATTTAGGTACAGTGGAAAGTGGCTTAAAAAAACTGTGGGCCGGTAAATTAATCTTTATAGTAAACCAGTAATTTGATTTATTTTATTATATTTTGAGTAAATAAAATAAATAAAAACATTATTAACATGATTTTTTTTATATTTTGCTCAAAACAGTTCGCATTCAGCTTTTATGTGTAATTGCTATTATAATCTTTCAGGCGCCAGTCGGTACAGAAAGTAGAACAAACTATGAAGCTGGCGTTCGCTTCGGCTGCTGGGGGATGGCGATGTACTCTCTATCTTGTGCTTGCTATTCAACTGTTATTGAGAAACTGATTAAGAAGTTTGGGTAAGTTTATCTCGTTATTCAACGATAACATTATCCAGAGGCGTAACTATACCAAATGGGTCTGCTTCGGTCTTGCTTATGTGTGTATATTAGTGCGTTCCATTGTGATTTAATAACTCATACTTTAATTAAATAAGCCTATTTATGTACTATTAATTGCTTTTATGGATTATTTAGATTTGGAAACCTTACAAAGTAGGCTGATACTAAGTTTGGCTTCATTGTGACATTGGACGTTTTAATAATCGATATCACATGTAACAAAACAAAAATATTTTAAACTAATAATTTTGTATTGTTGTAGATAATAACACAAAAAATATCTCTCTATTATATATTTACTATATTCAATTCATAAATCCTTGATCAATTATTAGACTCAACTTCCCTATAGACGATTTAATAAATATCTTTAATTTTTATTAAAATATTTACATTCTTATAGCTACTGTTTAAAACTATTTAATCTATAAAAGTATAACCTTGTCCCTGGTCGCAGTATTGTAATGACATAACCCTTGGAACTTGACTTTCATTAAAGACATTATGCGGCTTCTAAGACGCTAACAATTTTAGCGCCTGACGTAATTTAATTAGCAATGTTTTTTTATTACGTCTGTTTAGTCAGGCGAATGTTATAAACTTTGTTGCAGTATTTACGACTTGTCTTTTCAATCGATTATTAAATACCGGGAGATATTAATATAATTAATTACATAGATTAATAACTTAATCTTCTAATCGAGAACATTTTTGAATAAAATTAGGGAGCCTTCAGTAAAGGCTATCGTCATTTAAAGTTCAAACCAAATCGCTAATTATATTGAATTAATACCACAATATAAGTTTTTACAACACTAGTAAATAAAATAAGACAATGATAATAAAAAAAAACAACAGAAATGATCGTAAATAATTGTTTTATTATTATCACGTCTGCAAGAAACCTTTCTCACTTCTGAATCAATTTTATTTTGTCTATCAATATCTTGAAATAAAAAATTGTATACTAAATAGAGTGATTTATTTTACAGCGCTAAAAGAGTCTACGTCGGAGGCCTGTGTACCTACAGCTGTGGCATGATGCTCCTCTGCATCTTGAGGACCCAAACAGCAGTGCTCCTGTTCAGCTGGACAGCTGGTATCATGTACTCTACGCTTTTCACGATGCCCTACCTCCTGGTCGCGCACTACCATGCAACAGGAATGGTAAATAATAATTTGTAATAAATAAAATGAATAATAATGTTAGGCTTAAAGACAGAACAGTGGTTAATTAGTGATGATGTTAAGTGATACCACCGCCCATGGACACTCTCAATGCCATAGGGCAAGTGTGTTTCTAGCCTTTTAAGAATCGGTACGCTCTTTTGTTGAAGGACCCTAAGATCGCTGTAGAATGATAACCTCGTATAGCCAGAGAACCAAACATTACAGGAACCGGAAAAAATGTTTCATTTCGTCAATGTTCGTAAATAAATATGTGTTTTTGTCCATAGTTTCAGATGGCAATAAGTCCTTACTTGATGATTATACCAGTTAAATGACATAAGAGTCTAAGAATAAAAATAAATGTTTTTTTGTTATACGAGGTTATCATTCTACAGTGACGCTAAGTTGAATTGGTTCGGAAGCTGGTTCCACACTCTGAAATCCAATTATTATTATAAGGTAAACGGGCTTACGAGAGCTCTCATCCAGACTGTAAGGCACAATCAATTAATAACATAGACAAATGGATACAAATAATATTCAATACCTTAAACATTCAAAAGTAAAAGATAAATAACAAAAATAAATATAAAGGACACAGGATTCACGATAATTTCTAATTTATGTTTAACGCTTGCAATTTAAAGGAAGATAGAGTGAGCTCAGCGGATAGAGGAAGAAGTGAATTTACTAAATGATTTTGAGTATTCTGAAATTTACTTCAAAGAATCCTTCATGAATTCAACACCTTATTTATAATAGCGACTTCAAACAGATTTACAAGTGATTAACGGTTTGTAATTAAATGTCTTGTGCTAATTAATGGTCTATTGTAAGCGTTTCCATTGTTACACAAAACTTAATGCAATTTAATTGTTTCTCAGCTAACGAGCTTTGGAATAAAAGCTTACAAACACTTTGTTATGCACAAGTTTACCTACCTATTTTTGAATTACAATATGTGTAATTAACATATACATATATATTGGATACACTAACTTTTACGCCAGCTTAATGTACTCGAATATATGATACAAAAAAAAACAAAAAAAATAACAAATTTTATTTAAGCTTTAATACCTGCCAATAGTAAATTACAATTATTAAAGTAGTTAAAAATTAATATCAGTCGTTAAGCAACTAGGCATTAAATATCGTACCTAAGTTGCGTAGTTTTTGATATATAATTGGAGTTAATTTAATGAGGGCCTCAGAATCAAGACTTAGCGCGAACTATCTACTCCCGTAAAATTCAATACATTTTTGACGTTTAGGAGTCAGACTTAACACTTAATAAATGTTTCTTGTACCTTCGAAAGATCTCTTATTCAAAGACTTGGCAAAAAAGTGTTTTCTACAAAGAAAATCCTGAGTATAATAAAGTTTAGATAGGATTTTTATCGTGTGATAGAAAATAGTCTAAATCTAAGGGATTAACAGTGTATTTACTTTACAGTGGGATAGCGAAGGAGGTGGCTGCGGTGAAGAGCGAGGTATCGGTACAGATGTTGCTGTGATCAGCAGTTGTGTTTTCGTCGCCCAGCTTCTTATTTCATTTATTATGGGCTTCGCTTTGAAGCTGACTGGGTCCACGGCGGCTGTGGTCGGTGTAGCAGCCTCTTTAGCTGGTGCTGCTGCTATTACAGCAACTAAAATTACCTATTTGGAGCTCTAATCTGAATCTCTATGTGTCATATGGTTAAATTTCTGGATCTCACTGGTTATCATGAATTTGTATGTACTTTAGGTAGAATTATAGGGATATTTGTATATATGTAACCTTCGTTACGGATTATTGATTTCTATGATCGTGATGCAGCATCACGATCATAGAAATCAGTGGCGGATTTACCAGTAGGCTGAAGCCTAGGGTGGCAAATTTGGGAAGCGATTTTTTTTGCTACCTGCATAACGGTTTTTAGCTGTTTAACAGATAGTAGACTGCAAAATATGTATTCCCCCTATCACTTGTACATTTGGTGTAGCAAGCTTCCATATTCTTGAGTAAAGCAGCACCAACCAGTAATAGACCTCTGCACCAGCTCACACTATGAGTGAAAAGAGCGAAATTGCAGAAAATGTGTTTCCCCCCTTCCCCTAACCCCTCTATCAACCCATACGTGTCAGTCCTACTACTGGTTAGAGGCTGCGAACTGGATGGATTGTACAAAGTCAAACCCAATAACATTACGTGCAATTTCAACGAAATTGTTGGATTGTAAAAATAATCTTGGGCTTGACAATTGTGAGAGAGAGACAAGGGCGGCAAAAAACTTCACAGCCTTACCTTGAAAATTTGTAAAACCGCCACTGGTATACAAGATAAGCAGAAATCATTACAAGTACGGCGATTTCCTTAATATATTTAAATATTAAGGAAATTTTACGGGCTTGTTTCGTGTTCATTTATGTACTCGCTAATATTGGTTTATACTTTAGAGAATCGCGTGCTTATTTGTATTATGGCGCGTCTAAACGGGCCATGTTTTGCTGCAATTGATGGCTGCAACACTGTGGCCGGCAACATTGCAAACAATAGCAGCCACACTATGCAATATTGCAGTAATGTCCCGGCCATATAGCCAAACATGTTTTGTATAGCCACATATGCCCGATGTTGCCCCCGGGGGGGGGGGGGAAACCCCCCCCAAGGCTATCGAATTCAACTGCAATATTGCACAGCAGTTCTCTTGTTGTTTCAGTCACTCTCTTTGTTATGGCATAGTGTATCCTTTTCTACGCGACATGACGTTTGCTTTGAGTGAAGTGTGCCTGTTGCTTTATTCTGTGTTTTGCGATCAGCTGTATTTGACGTTAGATTACTACGTAAAAATTACTACTTTTGACATTCTAGTTCTTGAATAATTTATTATCAAGACTTATTTCTAGACTCAAATTGTCTACAGTTTCACGCCTATTTAAGTAAGGTCGAATCCACAATCTCTTCTTTTTCTGTTTCTTTTTTAAAACAATATAAGCTGCTGCGACAAGTGTGATTTCGTCAGCCATTGTTGCCGGTTTGTGTAGCCCGTTTAGGAGTCTGCATCATGGGCCATACAATTGCAACACATTGCCCAGCCATAGATTGTTCGGCCATCAGCTGCATTAAAATATTTTTGTAATGGCCGGGCAATTAGTGGCCAACAGTGCAGCCATCAATTGCAGCAAAACATGGCCCGTTTAGACGCGCCATTAAGAATTTTAATATAATGTAGTTTTGTAAGTGTTACTAACATGCAGATTTTAAATAAAGGTGGTTGGTTTTATTTAGTTTGTGTGACGAGGATAATAATAGATGAATTAAGAAAGTGAAATCAATGTGTTTGAACATTAATATGCCAAATGTAATCTAAGGTTTCAATAATACATTTAATAATAAAATAATATAAAGTAAAAGTTTGTATTATCTCTGTTGTTTATTAATTATATATAGATAATTAGTTCGTATCTGTTAATCTTAATTTATTCTTGTAAGTTTTATATTTAAGGTATCTATCTACTCGTATGTAACATTCGACTTGTTTGGCAATCTCAAAAAGGTTTTCATATCCTTTATTATAATTGTTTAAATTTTGTAGAAATAAATTGTGGAATCATTTTATTTAACATAGTGTTTCGTATAGTCAGATAATTCAATTGTATAACCCATACTTGTTTTTAGGATATTTCATCTACTACAGATAGGACATAGTTATACTAATTTTAGAACTTGTCTTGTCATGACAATTTTGACAATTAGCACTATCATAAATGTCATTTTGAAAGTGAAGTTTAACGAAATATGAAAATGTAAACAGCGTAGTCTGTGTCGCGATTATTGTATGTCAAAATTTTTCATATCTGTAACATTCTGCGCTTTATTTCAACCAATCAGTGCGAGGTTGCAATTTGTTAGTTTTGGGTAGGGATGTGACATTCTGCATAAAAAATAGATTTTTTATTAATCGATTTTTTCCTAATTTTTGAATTAATTTCAAAATAAACACCCTAAATATTTTATTTTTCATGGTTTTTTAAATTAAAAATAAACAATAGAAATTATAAACACAAATTAACGTTTAAGAATAATCAAAATCGAAATTAACTTAATCTCGTTTTGATAGATTTTAGGTGAAATTAAATAAATGCTGAATGTATGCCTTTTCAGTAGCTCATTGCAGTATTTTTGTTGTCTTTTTAATTGTATGTAGTCTTGTGCTGCTGAATAAATGTATTTTACTTTTAAATTATAGTGTTCTATTCAAACTTGATTTTTTGTAAAATTAACTGGTTTTATCATCCTTTCGATGTTTTACAAAAAAACATCAATGCATCGAGTATATCATCGAGTATCTTCAAAGAATCGGATTCAATGTATCGCATTGTAAACATCGTTGTATATCGAATATCCCTAATAGTTCGAGGTCCGGGTTATAAAAGACCAGACATAATGTCGGGAGATGGCAGATAAAAATCGACTATGATTGATTTTCAATTATAAAAATAATCGATTATTTTAAATATAAAAATCGCGTAAAAAAATCGATTTTTGACATCCAACACCTTTTGTCTTCAGTCACCGCACCGCATCAGTGGTCACACGCACGCTGTAAAGCACGCGAAACGTCGGATAAATTTAAAATTATGTTAAATAATTGTAAATTTATAATAATACATAACTTTAATCCGGTAAAAAGTTATTTCTTTAAATCGATTTTTACTTTAAAAAAAACGATTTTTTTGATAATCGATTATTTTTTCACATCCCTAGTTTTGGGCCTTTCACTATTGATAAGGGGATAATATAACGATATATAGTCAATATAATATAAAGTTTAGGTATTGCGCGCTGATTCTGTTTTGTCTAAACATAAAATGTTGTGTATGTTTTTCTAGAATATATAGAAATATTAGTGAATGTGTGAGTGTCGCACAACTGCTAGTATTATTTCTTTATTCTGTAGGTGACAGGGAATTTAAGTTTAGGTGTTGTATGAACTTGTATGCCATAATTACCTGAAATGATTTTGAACTTTTGAATGCTTGTGAAGTATTGTCTAATATGATATTATGTAAATATTAATGTAAATTGTTATAAATGTAATCTCATGTAATCGTGTTATTAAAATGTATTTCCATGTGTTTGTGGTTCATTATTGAAGGAAACGTCAATCAATTTTATACATTGAAAAACTAGTCTAGTTACATAAGTATTACATTTAAACTTTTTTAAGGGATATAAACACTAGATATGTTGAGCACTCCATAGCAATATTGGTGAGAGACTAAAAACCATTGCTGAATTGCTTTTTCTATAAAACTGTTTTCTTTTTAAATATAATAAGGGAAAAACGAACAGGAGACCTGATGTTTAGTGATACCGCCGCCCATAGATACATTGCCACAGAGCTCGCAAGTGCATTGCCGGCCTTTTAAAAATTGGTACGCTTAGAATAGAAAAAGTTGTCGGTGTGAGTGAAGTGTGAAGGTACAGGGCGATAAGTTAGTTGTCTATTAGAAAAATAACAAATAATCATGCAACAGATAGAAAACAGACTGGATCTGGAAGGTTCTAGCCCCACTTCTTCGCTTTACACATTTCTTCTTTTTATGTCGTGAATTTCGGCAAGATATTTTGTGATCACTTTTAGATTATCGTAATATTTCAGTCAATTTACATAAAAATGTAATTAATTATACATTTAAACCTGAATCACAATACGTATTTGTGTAATACGTTTCATAGATTTTGAGTTTACGGCGTTTGTACAGACGCCACCGTTCCTTTAATAATAGATAAGAATTTGTCAATGGAGCTGCGCCCTCCACGCATATGCAGCGTTATAAAGATACGTTTCAAGAATATCTATTACAAAGACATGGGGCTCTTCCATAAGGTTTGGATAAAATTAACTCCAACAACCGCGGTGCGGGACTGCGGGAGTGAAGAAGCAATGTTCTTTCAATATTTGTACCGCGTGATTTATCTCGCAGGTAAATATTATATAAGTATATAAGGTTGAATTATGTGTATTATTTCGTAATTTCATTGTTTTATCGTCGGATGTCGAGACAGAATACGAAATTCCACCCGTATCACCTCGACGTCCGTCGTTCCACAACTGAGCGTTTTTAAAGGCAGTTTTTTCCGCACACCACCAATATGTGGAACCAGCCTATTCATTTGCGAACTAATTCGATTTAGGGTCTTTCAATAAAAGAGTGTACTAATTCTTAAAAGGCCGACAACGCATTTGTGAGCCCTCTGGCAATGTGAGTGTCATTGGCGGCGGTAACACTTAACATCAGGCGAAACTCCCGCCCGTTTTTTTTCATTTATCGTTCTTAAATATTAAAAAAAATATACACACAACATGTATGATTCTCGCTTTTAAAGAATCTGTGTCTACCCTTCTGTTCTATTTTGCGTATTTTATATTATACTAGCTGATCCGCCAAACGTCGTTTTGCCATGTATATCATTTATAATAAAAATAAGCGGTTGATCGTAGAGAAGTGAAAATTAGGGGTTGTATGTATTTTTTAATGTTGTATCATAAAAAAATAAATATTAAAAAATTTATCTAAAAATTAAAAAATAGGGGTGGACCTCCCCTTAAAATTTAGGGGGGTGAAAAATAGATGTTGTCCGATTCTCAAACATACCCAATTTGCACACAAAAATTCATGAGAATCGGTCAAGCCGTTTCGGAGAAATTTAACTACAAACACCGCGACACGAGAATTTTATATATTAGAAGTAGACAAGATACATGTTAATAAAAACCCAAATCATTTATTTTTACTATACATTTTTTTTTACGGCAAACTGTTCTTTTTCTTCTTTCAGTGCCTCTCCATTACTGGGGGTTGGCCGACAGTCTCTTGAAGCGTAT
This sequence comes from Pieris macdunnoughi, assembly GCA_905332375.1. Lineage (NCBI taxonomy): Eukaryota > Metazoa > Arthropoda > Insecta > Lepidoptera > Pieridae > Pieris > Pieris macdunnoughi. The sequence continues at coordinate 5,887,401 of CAJOBZ010000007.1, forward strand.
CTTGTTCAGTGCCAGATACAGCAACTCTATCGCATTTGCAATACCCGTCCACTCTCTAACGTTGCCCAGCCATGATTTCTGTCTTAAACACTCCGTTTACCCATTAATAATAAAGCCCATTTTACACAGCTTAGATTATTTTACAGTTTTATTAAAAAAAATCTTTTGCTTGTTATCCTATATCTTAGCTTCCTTCAATACCGTCGATCGGAACCCCTTCACAAACCTCCCCCAACTTTTTCCAACTGACTCTGTCTATGGGTCTCTTTCTCCAGTCCTTTCCTGCTACCGCTTCTAATTCTTCTATATCGTTTCCATTGCTCCGTTTACCCATTGAGAATTATTATTGAATCTTATATTCCAAATATTATTAATATAATATATAATTATTATAATATATAATATAAATGTGTTATTATTATATACACATTCTATAAAACGGAGTTTAAAGTAGAATACATACTTCTTCTGCCCACCAAGTCCAAGCAATTTACAAATTATTATAATGGCTATATGTTCACGGAACTCAACTGAATTATTAGTAGTATAGTATGCTTTTTAAGATTAATATAAGGATAAATATAGCAAAACGGAGCCGTTTCTTTAAGTAGCTTTCAAAGTTGCAAAGCTAACTATGCTCTAACTTTCAAGTTTACATTCCATTTGGAGTTTGTGGTTTAATACGTGTTCAGAGTGAACATTAATGTGCTAAGTTTTCAACATCTGCGCACAACGCGACATTCTCGTAGGACAAATTATACACAACTTTGTTAAATAAATCGTGGAGAAATCAGGTTATATTTTTGAACCATGTTACTTGTTCTCTATCGCGGAGGTAGGTGTTTCTCTGGCACCGACCTATAGTGAGGATCCTCGATCAGTATAAGCACAGGCAGGCCCGTAGGCCCCAGAGGGTAAGATTGAGAGGTTGTATTTATCCTTTGCGATGGGAATAACTTTGACAGCTCGACTCAGAGTATGACGTTATCGTATAGACTGTAGGTGTCGCCACATAATACCTAACTTTCTTACTTCATACATACATCTTTTACCCCATGTACCTTGAAAAGTGTTCTATGAGTTGTTCGAATACCTGGACTTGAGTTTCATCATCGGACGTCGAGGCAGAATACGAAATTCCACCCGTAACACCGTCCTTCCACAACTGAGGGTTATTAATGCAGTTTTCGCCACCACTATGTACAACCAGTACCGTTTGAAGTATTTCTGAACCTTACAGGACTTAGGTCCTTCGAGAAAAGAGCGTACAAATTCTTAAAAGCCGGCAGCGTATTTGCCGTATTTGATTATATTTTCGGTTTTAAGAATTTATTTGATTTTGAGGCCATTTTTACCTAATCATAAACGTTTGTAATACTAAAATAGACGCTTAACGTAAATAATACCGTAGTATCAAATTAAACTAAAATCAAAGTTTAAAACACATAATGCAAACCATATTATCAAGTTTGCTAATTAAACTATAGTATCAACATAAGCCCTTGCATCGTGAAAACTGTGGATCACTTTAAGCTTTACAGTTGTCAAATTGAATCGGTAATTTAAGATTTTGCCTGTTTCTGGATATCTCCTCCAATATTTCGTCTATACACAACAATTAAAAAGTATATAAAGGCCGTTAATCTAAGTATACTACAATAAAGCTCTAATGTAGCAAACAAGTTTGCACGTTGGTATTACTTCAGTATCAAAATGACTCTACACATACAGTGAATTCTTGTTACCCTCTTTAATTTTAATAAAAACACGTCAAATTGACATCGTCCTTTAATTTTAACTCGTTCTGGATATTGCAAATTGCATTTACACAAAATTAAAATTTTCTTTATGCAAATAGTGTTCTTATTTTTCTCAGACATTTCCAAAGGAATAAATTCTATTTTAGTAAGACTATGTTTTAATAGAATTTAAAATAGGTATAATATAAATTTCAAACAGAATTTGAATGTATTTGCTGTAAGACTTCTTATTTCTTTATCAATGTGTATTTTAAACGCTTCAGAATTTACTGCTGATGAAAGCCCTAAGAAATACTTTATATATTTTAGTTCAATACCACAGGATAAAAACTAACCAGTATTTGCACTCCTATAACGAAAGTACAGTAATCCCTCCTAAAACACGGTAGATTGGTCCCACGTTGTAAAAAACGCGTTGTATTCTCGCATATCGCGCTTGTATGACCCCATATAACGCGTTATGTAGAAATGATTCACGTTTAACTTTTCTCGTTAAAAGAAAGCTGAATATATTAAGAAAAAACTATGTTATGAACGAAATATATGCGAACAAATCATTATAAATGTCACAGTACTGAAATCACCGCATATATGAAATGCGTTATAAGAGCACCGTGTTATAAGGGTTTTTACTGAACCCGTTAGCCTCTTTCAGTACAATGGTAATAGAAAAAAGAAAGAAAAACTTTATTACAAATCGTAAAATAAAATATTATTTGTTATCAAGTGAGAAAATGGACTGGCTCTTCGCTAGGATTTCCTCTGTCGTGGGCAGCTTATCTATTCCATTTGACATATTTATGATTATAATGTCGAGTAGTAATTAGTTGTACATAACGCTTTAATTTTACTACTGTTGCACGAGAAGGATAGTCTATGTTTGAGTATAAGACAGGTCTTGGTACTACTTAAGATTGTTAGGCAAAGTTTGAATCAAATAACGATATCATTTATTCATATAGGTAAACTAGCCGTTTCGCGCCCGCTTTGCTGGACGAATTAAAATAAATTTTATGTTTCATTATTATTATTTTTTTCATATTTTTATTATTCTTCTTTTTAACTTCCCGCTAAGAAAATTGAAATATTTCGAAAATCGAGTTTTTAACAGATGTTGACGTTTAGAGGTTCTATGAAGCCTCCCCGAATGTTTCCGCGGTGAGGTCCGTATGGATAAATTTTCATAAAAGTAAAACAGCAATAAAAACATGAAGGAACGTTGGAATTTAATAAATAAATAGCCATAAACCATCTAAGAAAAATTTCGCATCGAATGGTGGTAGTTTCATGTCGATACGATCAGTGGTTTAGGCGTGAAGAAGCCTCAAACGAAGACCATTTTTCTTTTATATATATAGATTAATTTACACTTATGAAGGACATAAATTTGTTTGTAAAGTTAAATTTACTCCCGGTTCTCAAATCGAGGACGTAGAACGGACTAAAAGAACTTTTTGAAGCGAAACTTCTTAAACGAACGAACGAAACGAAGCGAAGCGCATGAGGGTAAATTTTTACGGATGAAACGCAATAATAATAATATAAGCGTCACGAAGATGTGCAGCGTTTTTGTCGAAGAAGAGGGAGAGAGCGATTGAGACCGATTGAGAGAGAGTGAGAAGGGCGAAGTACCTTATAGAAATTCTATTTTTAAAATTAAAATTTCGTAAAGAGAATTTATGAAATATTAGTATTTTATATTTTATGAAAAATAATTTATTGAAATCTCAAATGATGAACTGTAAATTAAAATGCCACGTGTTTCTATTATCGAAAATAAATTAAATTTATATATAATTTGTATTAATTTTCGAAATTTTTAATATTTTCATGATTAATAAATTCATTAAATTCCTAACAAATCTTCCTTATTTCTATTTTAACCATCTGCAATCAGCCTCTTAGCTTTTATCAATAAACACTCGCTCCTGAAAATCACCCAGTTTTTTTTAAAATCTAGTAACCTGCACATCATGTTTCTCATTTAAAGAAAAACGCTTTTTACCGGATTAAAGTTATGTTTATTATTATAAATTTACAACTATTTGACATAATTTTAAATTTATCCGACGTTTCGCGTGCTTTACAGCGTGCTGGTCACGTGACTGAAGACAAAAGATGTTGAATGTCAAAAATATCACAGCTGCAGAGAAAGTTGCATTATCTGTATTTATTTCCCCGGAGTTGGTATCGACTAAAAGATGGAGGTTTTGGCAAAAATGGCTCACGGTGTCCTCTATTTTCGCGGATTGTTTTTCTTTTGAGATTTTAATTTGGATATTATTGGATCCCAGGTGTTTGACAATTTTAGGCCGTCTTCTCTATTGAAATTGGGGTGTTTTTTGATTTCAATGGCTTCGCGTACCAATCTTGGGAAGAATCTTTTCTCTTTCCAATACTTTCGGTTGGTCAAAGCGTATGTAGTGATTAGGCCTATCTAGTATGTGTTCACAGACTGCTGATTTTGTGTGTCGTCTATGTCTTATGTCTGCAATGTGTTCTTTGAGTCTGCTGGACATATTGCGTTTAGTTTGCCCTATGTAAGACAGGCCACAGTCGCAATCAGTTTGTATATACCTGCATCTTGCAATGGGGTGTTACTTTTGATTGGTCTTAGGAATTGCTGAATCTTCTTGTGCGGCTTGAAAATTGTATGAATAGAAGCTCGTTTTAGGATCCGGCTAATTCTATCTGTAACTCCCTTTACATATGGCAAGTAGGCTGGCTGGCGGGGAACTGTTTGTGTCTTGTTTTTGTTTTTGTGATGTAGCCGGGGATGCGCAGCTTGTTTCGGTGTAGCACCTGTTTGACATGCTGTAGTTCCTCCTCGAGGTGGGCATCATCACAAAGACGTTGGGCTCTCTGAAACAAACATTTACCGACAGAAAGCAGTTGTGAAGGGTGGTGGTGGGATTCACCATTGAGGTACCTATCTTTGGGTTGCCTTCCTTGTATTGTGTGCACGAGCAACTCAAAGAACACATTGCATAAACTACGACACACAATCAGCAGTCTGAACACATACTAGATAGGCCTAATCACTAATACCTTTGACCAACCAAAGTACTTGCGAAAGAGAAAAGATTCTTCCCAAGATTGGTACCGAACCATTTCAAAACACCCCAATTTCAATAGAGAAGACGGCCTAAAATTGTCAACACCTGATCAATAATATCCAAATTAAAATCTCAAAAAAAAAACAACCGCGAAAATAGAGGACACCGTGACCATTTTTGCCAAAACCCTCCATCTTTTAGTCGATACCAACTCCGGGAAATAAATACAGATATGCAACTTTCTCTGCAGCTGTGATACTTTTTGACATTCAACATCTTTTGTCTTCAGTCACCGTGACCACGCACGCTGTAAAGCACGCGAAACGTCGGATAAATTTAAAATTATGTCAAATAGTTGTAAATTTATAATAATAAACATAACTTTAATCCGGTAAAAAGCGTTTTTCTTTAAATGTGTAAAGGTTATGTTAATCAAAGACAATATCATGTTTCTCATCAATAAAAATAATAATTAATAAGTAAAAAAGGAAAGGAAACGTTTGACCTCGATTACCAAGGCAAGGTGAAGTAGGAGCATACATGTTCGAAATACATATTTTTATTTAATAAATTTTGATGAGGATAATACTTCGACTTGGCCGATCATCAAAGTTGATTTTCAATTGTATTGTCGCATTATTGAGTGTTTTTGCTTATTAAGAACCATTCAGAGACAAAGTATTTGTTATATTATTATTAATAATAATAATAAAATCGTTTATTTGCTAAGATAGCCTAATATAAATAGGCATGTAAATGTAATTTTTATAACGTCATATAATAAGAACATTAACATCTAATATTTAAAATTCTCATATCACAATGTTCGTTCCCATACTCCTCCGAAACGGCTCGACCAATTCTTATGAATTTTTTTATGCATATTCAGTAAGTCTGAGAATCGACTACTATCTATCTTTCAAACCCCTAAGTGATAAGGGGTGCTCACCCCAAAAAAATTTTTTTGTTATTTTTTAGACAAATTTTTTTGTTTTTATTTTTTTATGATACAGCATACAAAAATACATACAACCCTTAATTTACATCTACCTTCTGCGATAAACCCCTATTTTTATTTGTTAGTTAAGAACTTATAACTTGAACTCTGAGTTTTATATAGAGGAGAATCACAGGAAAACCTACAAAGTTTTCATTCCGGAAAACTGAACAGTCTCTGGGGTAGCATAGCAAAATGTTCCATGATGGTATGTACTAAAAAGGTAGGCTAAGTTAAATCACTTTAAGGAGAAACGAAGTTCGCGGGGGCAGCTAGTAATGTCATAATAATAAGTTAAGTTATTTAGAATTGGTTTTAAACTTATGGTCTAAATGCTCGCATCTCTGGGCCGGTGCTCCCAAATACCAGCTTCTTCCATTTGACCAAATTCAGCGAAGGGCTTGTCGAATTGTCAATCTCCAATGTCTTACTGATCGGCTTGATTCTCTCTCGCTACGCAGAGACATTGCGTTTTTAACAAAGTTTACTACGGAGAGTGTTCGGAAGAATTGTTTGGGTTGATCCCTCCTGCCTCTTTTCAACACCGTACGAGCCGAACGACTTTTAAATTTCACCAGCATCATCTTGATGGTTGGAGGTCTTCCACAGTCCGTTTCACAAGGCATTTTCTTTTGCGAACTAGCGAACTGTGGAATCGGCACCCGGGGGGGTCGTCCCTCAGAGATACGACCTCCAAATGTTTAAAAAGCGAGTCTACTCCTCCCTCAAAGTCGTCTATGGTCTATGGTCTGCGTAGACTGCCCTTTTTGGTCGTCCCGCAAGCTCGTTTGCCCCCCCTATTATATTTAAAAAAAAATACGCACATTGCCTTTAAAAATTTAATCACACATATTATTAATCAAACCACTTTCATTGTCCCCATACTTATTTTATCCTTATCCTTACGACTGACAACTGTGTGTGTGTACAATACTCATTATTTTAAGTTAAAATTGTATTACAGCAACCGAACCGCTCTTTGTGATACAATGCAAATACTATAAAAAGTACACGCAAGCAAGGTGAAGTTTGGAATCGAAAGTGAAAATTTAGTTTTTAAGAAAGTGATTAAAGATGAAAAGGCCTTTGAAAGAGAAGACGCGGTGGGCGAAGTGCGTTTATATGTAGGTTTACTTTCTGTGTGATGTGGTGTGGTCGGTGTTTGTTTTCATATTGTTATTGAGTATTGTCTAACCGTTAGTTTCGTTTCAGTTTTATTAGAATTTGAAAATAGAAGCGAGTGTTACATGTGTAATGTAAAACTTATTTTGTATTGGTTATCTTAACAAGAGTACAAAAACTTCAAAGACTGCTTACAATTTCACTGATAGTACATAAAATAACGAGATGACTCAGGTCTAACACCTGTACGGCCAAAAATAAAACACATTTCAACGATTGTTGAAAACACACGCTGTTTCGTCAGACGATGCAACTTCGATAATTAATGATTCCGTCAGAAAGATAGCTAAGCTATATTCCACTGTACTGAAGGCGGATTTATCATAGACATAACATTTATTACTAACAAACACACACACACACACACACATAAACACACAAAATAACAATAATCAAAGAAAAAAATAAAATTAGATATAGCAAAAACAATGAAAAAAATTCCCTTTTCCCATTCGGTTCCGAAAAAAACCGTTCCAGTTACAATCCTTAAAAAATCTTTAAAGAGCCTTCATGAGTGTCCATGGGCAACATCACCTAATATCAGATGAGCCTCCTGCCCTGTAACATTAAAAAAATATGAAATCGCCTTTAATATAGCAAACTCTCTGTATGTGGCCTAATAAACCAAAATAACTTGTAACCGACACATGAACCATACTAATATAAACATTATCACAAGTCTTTGTGCCAGGGATTTCGTTCATGTAAAGCAGTTTAAATTTTCCTATATCTGATAGAGATAGGCTTCGGGCGGTTAATTCGTGTATCGCATAACATCTTAAGGTTCCTAAATAATCATTTTATACTAATTGCGCTACATTTATCTCAAATTTCTGCACGTGATTTATGATCCTAATTAATTTCAGTAACGTTTAATTCTACAAATATTTATTCAACATTTTATTTCCTTATTTGCTATTTTTACAGTAACTTAATACACGCCGAGTGTGATTATTTGGCCCAGTCTCTCCAACATTTACGCATTATATATATACTACCTCTAAGGGTCTTAAAAAATATAATCCTTACCTCTTGTTGTATCCAACCATACATACATACTTAGTTGTCTAATAAATTATTAGCAGCTTTTATGGTCCTGAAAGTTCTAAAGAAAACTTTTGTGCTACAGTTATAATATTCTAACATTGACAAGTATATTATATCTTTATAATACTAACTACATTTTAAACCCCTTGACAAAAACTGACGTAACTCTATCGTCGCTTTCTGAAATGTCGTTTATGCAGGCAGGCTGCAGGCTTGCCGGCTTCAGTAAAATTTAGTACAGATACCGGCAAACATCTTGACCATTAAACAAGGGAGTGGGGAAAAGTTTGCGCAGCGCGGGACACGACTCATTTACCAATCACGTCAGCCGCGCACCACCGACAGGGGTGGACAACCCTTATCACTTAGACTTTAGAGGTATGAAAAATAGATAGTAGCTGATTCTGAGACCTACTGAACATGCATATAAAATTTGATAAAAATCGGTCAAGCCGTTTCGGAGGAGTATTGTAACTAACATTGTGACACGAGAATTTTATATACCAAAGTTGTCAAATTATTCGTCAATGAAACACTATGTCCTTGGAGGCTCTTTGATGTATATAATAAGAGATTCTTTACATATGTGTTAGTATATATCCCAGATGTCAGTCTAATTGGGAAAGGGGACACGTGATGTTTGGGTTCTCTCGAAATAGACATGGACATTAATTAATTTTTATTACGTTAAAATTTAACAAACCAGAAATATAAACAAACGTGAAATGCGGTTAGGTTGAGTTATGAATTTATTTTTACAGTATTTTGGTAGCGTCACTCGGTTTTCTTTGCCGAGTTTTAATATAAACTGTTCACCAATGATTCGTTTACATTTATTGAAGATTATGCTGATAGAGCAGTGTTGGCCTAGTGGCTTCAGCGTACGAATCTCATACCTGAGGTCGTAGGTTCGATCCCTGGCTGCGCACCAATGGACTTTCTTTCTATGTGCGCATTTAATATTTACTCGAACGGTGAAGGAAAACATCGTGAGGAAACCGACATGTCTTAGACCCAAAAAGTCGACGGCGTGTGTCAGGCACTGGAGGCTGATCACCTACTTGCCTATTAGATTTAAAAATGATAATGAAACAGATTCAGAAATCTGAGGCCAAGACCTAAAGAGGTTGTAGCGCCACTGATTAATTTTTTACACTATCAAAAGCTTCATCCAGGAATTTCAAGTAGGAATATAGAGTGCCTTAATGCAAATGCAAATAATAGATGTATGGCCTTAGCACCAGAGTCAAGGCTGTCCATTTTGCTTACTCAGGCTTTCTTAGTTTTATAAGCGTGGCGATTTCCTAAATCATCGGACTTACGTGCCGAGAGTATAGCCAGACGTAGGCACTCTCTTCAACGGTTACATTGCATTCATTTGTTACATAGCAATTAACAGTATTTCGCTTATAATCTATTGTTGTACGCGAGTGGTTAATATAGAGTAAAACTAAAATCCTCTATTATTTATAGCTCCCCGATGACCCAGGAACCGAACACTAAGTGTGATTTCTATATATATATAAACTGTGGTTTACGCGTATAAATTATTTGTTATAATATTATGTCTAAATTAAATAATTAAACTTATCCGCGCTTGGTACCGGCATATTTATTTATAATTGACAGACTGTTTTACACAAAATTTAAACAATAAAGCTGTACCAGGTTAATTTATTTGCATCCAAAAAACTTTACTAACCTCTTCCAAATACTCCTGAAAGCTTTCGAAACGTCGATCACGTAATATGTTACAAAATATTGTTTCAGGTCTATCATTTTCTACTGAGAATAAAAAATATTACCTCTACAGTATTGCAGTGAAGGCTGCCTTGGTTTTTCTATTTATGAGTGAATTGTGGCAGTTTTTGAGTACGCAGTGGACTTTAGACAGAATCACTGATAGCTTAAACCTAATAATGATTCAACTTGGTGCATTCTGCAAATATAGGAAAAAGGTATTAAAAAAATCAGTGGCGCTACTACCTTTTGAGGTTTGGGCCTCAGATTTGTGTATCTGTTTCATAATCATTTGTCAATCAAATAGGTGATGCCTGACACAGGGTTTTTTGGTCTAAGGCAAGCCGATTTCCTCACGATGTTTCTCTTCACCGTTCGAGCGAATTTTAAATACCTAACGACTTCTGGGATAAGAGTCACTGAAGCCCAACACACCTCTGGAGAAATGTATTATAATTGATAATTCAATAAAATATTTATTAGCCCCATACTCTGAGGCGAGTATTCCCCACTTTTACAGTGCTCAAGACTACATGAGAGCTTTATGAATATAGGTGTACAAACTATAAGGATACAATACGTTTCACCAAAAACCAGTTTTGAATTCCCCAAAAAGAAGTATTAAAACATCGCGAGAGACAATTTCTATCATTTGACTTTTCATTTTAAATAGATAATAAATGGTATTTGCCCAGCCAAGTTTGTAATATAAAAATATATTAAGTTTTTTCACTCGTCCCAAGATAGCAAAATTTACTTTGTACACACGTTATAGTTAGCCTACGAGAACGTGTTTAGAAGACTAGCTTCGTCCATGAATTCGCCGAACTTTGATCTATCGACGGATGAAAGGAAAAAGTTGCTGCAAGTTTGGCAAAGGAGGAGTGTGGGTCATTTAAAGCTACTTTTAGCGCTGGGGACATGTACAGTTATAGCGTGGTAAATATTATTTATTTATAAATACAACCACAGAATGTTTGGTGTTAGATACACTTAGTTTTTAGTGAAAATTCATATAGGTTTTTCTCAATATAGTTCACTAACTGTCTTGAAGTTCAACTCGGGTTAATTTGGTCGGAAATAACTAATAAATCGTTTATTAGTAAGTTTTACATTCAAATAGATTGATTCAAAAAAACCGTACAATCAGCCATATAAAAATAGGCATGCAAATGTCATATTAATTATCATGATGTCATAATAATAAGTTACGATATTTGTATTTTTTTATAATGTTGGTATAGTTATTTAAGCAGTAGTATCTTAGATACTACTGATAATTGGACTGATTTGAGCGCGACCGCCGCTGCGAAAACCGCAGTGAGACAGAAATAGGCAAGCTGATCACTCCGTCAGCTTTTTGAGACTAAGGCAAGCTGGAGAACACGATATTTTTCTTGACCGTTCGAGCGAATGTTACATAGAAAGAAAGTCCAACTGTGTAGGGCCGGGAACCTCAGGGATAAGAGACGCACGCTGAAGCCACTACGCCAACACTGCTCTGCAGATTCGATAATTTTAATAATTATTTTATTTTTTAAAGCTACGCACTGGCATAATTATATTGAGACTAGCTATCAAAAAAATTAAAAATAATTATAATTAATAATCGTCTTTCAGGCACATCTATCCTTTGGTGGACGATTTAGATTACAACCTAATGGTACCAATACGCCTACCTTTCACCTACCAGACTCAACTAAAGTACCCAATCACCTACTTCCTGGTCATCATAGTATTCTCCTATATGTCGTATTTTGTCATGGTGAACGACCTTATCATTCAAGCTCACGTTATGCACCTGCTATGTCAATACACGATTTTGGGTGACTGCTTTAAACATATACTGAGGGATTGCAAATTGGATTTTCGTGGTATGTTTTGCTTCAAAACCTAATTTTTGCGAGTGATTGCGTGACGGCACATGTGGTTGGACGATAACAGATGGCGACACCTGTATTGTAAATTGAATTAATAAATTTTATTTTTTTAAATTAAAATTATAATTTTTTTTTATTTTATATTATAATTAATTAATTTTTTATTTTTTTCATTGATTTTATTTATAATTAATTTATCAGTCATATTTTAACATTATGGGTTCATTAATTTTATGCCTACATACATCATGAAACGGTAATTTCGTCTTCAACTTGTGTTTCTTCCTTGCCTTCTAAAAGCCCGGCCACTCTCGAAACCATAAGTGGAACAAGTAATCATTATTATTGCATACTGCAACAAGGTTTACTTCTTCAATTACAAAAATTTTAAAGTCTAAGACTGAATTTTCTTTTAAATATAAGACAAGCGTTTTCGACTAGTGACAGCTTAAAAGTCCTCTTTTGTTTTAATTTTCTAGACTTAAATGAAACGCAGCTGTATTCGAACAAAAACTTCCAACAAAAGTACAAGAAGCGACTCGGAGATTTGATACGCCAACATAAATGTATTCTCAAGTAAGCGCTTTTTGTTTTCTTTTTATTTTCAAGCCAACAAAGTACTAATATCACGATATTTATAACAAAATTCATTAAAATACTTTTAGCCATATGTAGAACTGGTATCCTCAACGGTAAGTTCCTACGTAAAAATGAAAGAGGTGGTGGACTCGTGCTTGCTACCGTGCCTTGCATATGGCGCATAAGCTTGGATTTTTCAAAAACGAAAGCCTAAATACCTTCACGCCAGCGTGCGATAGCAAAAAATATTCTTGGAATTAAACTAAGTGCTAAACAGAAAAGTATACGCAGAAAAATTAAAAATAATAGATACTGAGCATCATGTCCTACAACTCGAATGGAGATGCGTAGGGCACATAGCCCGTTATACAGAATGGCCCAAAAGGAAAACAAAACAAAGGTAGACCATTAGAGAGATGGGCCGACGAGATTGAAAGGGTAGCTGGAAAATTTGGATGATGAGGGCATAAAATAAAATAGGATAGATTCAGTTTGAGGAGGTTTTCTCCCATGACCGCGTTTAGAGTAATACAATTGTATTTATATTTATTTTTGTTTAAAGTGTGTCAATAAGGTCAATAGCAGTGTTGGCCTAGTGGCTTCAGCGTACGACTCTCGTCCCCGAGGTGGTAGGTTCGATCCTTGGCTGTGCACAAATGGACTTTCCATGTGTGCATTTAACATTCGCTCGAACGGTGAAGGAAAACATCGTGAAGAATCCGGCATGCCTTGGACCAAAAAAATCAATTAAATATAGAAAGCTATCAACTTCCCTGTTTGAAAAAATATTACGATAATTGAGGCCAAAATCAAGGGTTTGAGCTTGATAAAAATTGTTTTGGAATCAGTTTTTAAGTTTGTTATGGAAAAACTGGGAACCCCAACAGAGGTATTTTTCATTAAATAATACAAAAACTATATTACACTCGTTTTTAAACACGTGAAAATAGTAATTCTCACCTGCTTTAGCAAACCCAAAGTACTTGTAACCCACGTAAATTTTTAAAAAAAATAGTCAAACTTTTAAAATCAGTCTTATTTATTACCTTATAATCATAGCATTTAAATGACAATATAAAACAAGATCGTTTTTCAGTTTTGACTAAATATTAAACTTTTAATTTTTTTTGTGACCACTGAAGGGACATACTTCCACAGAATAGAACAAAAACAAAAACAATCGTTACGTTAGTCTTAAAAAGTTATTCATAATAAACAATACAAAGTAAAAAAAGGATTTTAAAAGATATCATCATCACTCGAATCAAAAAATGAACAGCCTTTACATTTCTTTTGTGGTGCATTTGAGTCGTCAGAATCACTGTATTCTGGGAATGCACGGACTCTGGATTTTTTGGGTGTTACTTTTGGTGGTGTAATTGAGTTTTTCAAGTCACTTACATCAAGGGTTGGACAGAACCTGAATTTATTAGGAGTTACTGAGTCATCAGAGCGTGTATTAATTAAATTTGGCTTTTGTGGGGTTAATGGTTGACGGGTTGGGCTTGGTGATGATTCCAATGATGGTGTATTAAACAAGGGTTCAAGCAGAGTTGGGGTTGTCGGTCCAGTGGCTGTAAAGGCTGATGTAGTGTTATTAGTGGTTGCTGGACTGGGGGTTGAAGAAGATGTAAAATTCTGTAGAAATTGTGTTTCTATAAAATTACACGAAATGCCCTCAACCTCTATTTGTCCAATTTCAAAATGGGTACATTCAATATGGGCTGCACATAATAAGCTGCTCAATCGTCTGCAAAGTATAATGTTAGGTGCTTTTGCACTCCATGCAACCTGATGAATTTTGAAGGTCCCTTTAAAAGGACGAAGTTTGACGTTTGCAATTTCTTGTATATTAGATACTTCATTATCAATACGGATAATTTCAATGTCTTTACAGTTACCTTTTAAACATGAAATAAAACTATCAATGTTCGATATATAACAGGTTTTAAATGTGCACAAATGAACACGGGATCGTGTCTTAAGTTTTCTGATACAGTCAAAGGTTTGTGTAAGGTTTGTTGGTGGCTGATTATTTGACGAGTAGTACACACATGTATGAAGTGAAAGTTGTGCTTTAGATCCGCCAAAATGGGCTGATTGTATTTCTGATCCATATTTGCAGCAATAATTTTCTGAAAAATCAATATGAAGTTTTGTTTGATTGATCGAATAACTCTGTGTTGGTTTATTATATTTGCAAGATGTTGAAAATATGTAGGTAATTTTGTCTTAAAAATATTAACGAGTAATTGATGAGTAGTTTTAACGGATTTTTGGCATAGCTTGCTCTTTTCTGTGGACAATGTCTCTCGTGTGATAATATAATAAGAAACGATGGCTGCATGCTAATCGGTAAATTCATTAATTACTTACTAATATACACAAGGAACAGGAAAGACTCACTGATCTTTGATGAAAATCATAAAATTTACAAAAACTGTTGTAATAAACTACAGCCTCAGTCACTCAATCCAAACTGGCAAACGCCAGCCGTGTATTGTGGCCAGTACAAAAAAATAATTGTGAAATAGTATTTTGAGTTAGCTCGATAAAATCGATTGAATTTTAGGTCTACAGAAAAGACGTGATTTTGCGTAACCAACTGTTTATTGCTAATTGTGTAGGTTTAGCTAGATATATATTTAATAACTTGGTAACATTTTAACATTCAGTATACATATTATCGATAATTAATATTTAATATGAGATAACACTTGTTAATTAAGAACAGAATTTGTCAAAATGTGCTTACCGCGTTCACGAACAGTCCACAGAAGGGGACATTTTAAAACTTTCTTTTTTTTTCAACAAATTAGTAACTAAATAATTCCATATTTAGCAAACGTAAATGAAGGAATATTTGTGAATAATATATCAAAATATATATCAGCATAAAAAAGTATTATTTTTAAACAATCCTCAACCTGAACTAGCCCATGAGTTTGACCCACTTGTATTAAATATTCATGAGATTGGGCGACGAACATTGTACAGCTAAATTCACGTGGAAATAGGTTTCACCGCAAACAATTTGCTATTCTCACAACCCACTAAAGCCTCACGTTTTAACAGGGATGGATTTCATTATGACAAACATATTAGTGGACTGTAAGTTTGTAACAAAACTTTGAAATTTAGCTGTTATCGCTTATTAATGAAAATGTGTTAGGTCCATAAAGTGGAGATTTCTCTTTTGACAAAACAATAGTGGCTCATGCAGAGGATTTTATTTTAAACAGTGGCCAAATGGGCAGGATTCTTATCTTAAGTGTTACCGCCCATGGACACTCTCAATGCCAGAGGGTTGGCGAATGCGTAGCCGGCCTTTTAAACGATTTCGTAAGACCGTGAAGTCTAGGATCTTGGATTCGATTCCTACATTCTAAAACTCGCTATAGCAAGTGCTAATAAAAATAACTTTTCTCGTAACTAAAATGACTAGTCCGTAAATAGAATTTGCGCCCAGTATAATGATCTATTCAATTTGACATTTTTAATTAAACAAAAGCATACCAAAATGACATAATAATTTATTAAGTAAATACTTACACATCTCACAAACACGCGGACACACATAAACACATATACAGACACAGCAATATTTATAAGTATTATATTTTACTAGGTTAGGCCGTTTATGGCAATTCTTTGTTGATACATACATTTGATTTTGTTTGATAAAAACTGTTGGCTTAATAAATACTAATTACTGCGGGTAAATTCGTGGGGCACACGTTATATTGTTCTCAACCTGTAGTGGGATGTGACCCCACTGAACGGTAATATCTTTTTTGGGTATTGTGAGTTTCCACTCCTATGTCAGATTGTTTGCAATACCCTCGTAGCAGGTTCCTGGGACCTCAGGAAGAATGCATACGAGGCTTGAGAACCTTTTCGTCTTTAAGAGGGCTGAAGTTTTTCAGCTAGAGATGCAAAAAAGTAATGCACGCAGAAAGTTTAGTTATATATATCTCAAACATAAATTAAATAACATTATTTAACTGTTATTTTCAGCAACACATCAGACCTGCGAGATATATTGAGTCCGCCAATGTTAGCTCAACTGGCTGTAAGCACTACTCTTATTTGTTCAATCGGTTATCAACTCGTTGCCACCGTAAGACTTTGATTTTTATTTATTTAATTTCAGTTACGTTATAATTTAAATGTTCAATTAATCGAACTAAAGTTATTCAAGTATTTAATGTTTGGCTTGTACGGTAAAATGTAGACTCATTTTTAATTTATAAAATTAATGTTTCATGTTTGATTTTTATTTATGAAATTTCAGTTACATTATAATTTAAATGTTCAATTAATCGAACTAAAGTTATTCAAGATTGTTTAATGTTTGGCTTGTTCGGTAAAATGTAGACTCATTTAATTTAGAAAATTAATGTTTCATGTTTGATTTTTATTTACGAAATTTCAGTTACGTTATACTTTAAATGTTCAATTAATCGAACTAAAGTTATTCAAGAATGTTTAATGTTTGGCTTGTTCGGTAAAATGTAGACTCATTTAATTTAGAAAATTAATGTTTCATGTTTGATTTTTTTTTATGAAATTTCAGTTACGTTATAATTTAAATGTTCAATTAATCGAACTAAAGTTATTCAAGAATGTTTAATGTTTGGCTTGTTCGGTAAAATGTAGACTCATTTTTAATTTATAAAATTAATGTTTCATGTTTGATTTTTATTTATGAAATTTCAGTTACGTTATAATTTAAATGTTCAATTAATCGAACTAAAGTTATTCAAGTATTTAATGTTTGGCTTGTTCGGTAAAATGTAGACTCATTTTTAATTTATAAAATTAATGTTTCAAGTTTCAATAACATGTCTGTTATTATAGTGTTCGACAAGTGAAGAAGAAGAAAAATCTTTATTATACACCATATACAGAATATACAGATATAGATAAGGTAAAGTGCACTGGCCCCCACATTAGGATTCCCTGTGTTGTGCAGCCAGTCTCTTCCTTTTGATAAGTAAACAGTATTTTACTTAATGAATTGTACATAATACATATTTAATTTATTTTTTAATTTGCAGTCAATAAACGTGAATGTAACAAAATGGCTCATGAGTTTTTTGTATTTGGGATATAATATGTTTGGTCTGTACATACTCTGTCGGTGGTGTGAGGAAGTCAAAATTCAGGTAATTTATAGAAATGTACAAAGATTCGATCCACGGATGTGCACCAAGAAGACCCAAAAAGTCGACGGCGTGCATCAGGCACAGGTGACTGATCACCTACTTGCCTTTTTAGATTTAAAAATAATCTTGAAACAGATTCAGAAATCTGTGGCCCAGACCTAAACAGGTTGTAGCGCCACTGATTTATTTAATTAATTTAAAAACATTAAATAATATACAAAAAAGCCACCCCAAATACCACTTTGTCCCGTAGCCCATTTCTTGAATTTTTTGGCAACTAGAAGATCAACCTTTTGTGTCAGTCTGAAACCATTCTGTTACACCTATATTTACGAGTCAATTTGTCACTAAGACGTAGAGTGGTAGTCCCGGAGTAGTATCAAGAAATAAACTGTCAATCCGTAATTCTGTCTGTCTGGAACTGTCTTTCTAGAGTAAGGCCATTGGAGACGCAGTATATTTCTCGGGATGGGAGGATGTCATCACACAAGTGCCAGGAGTTCGTTCCAGTTTACTTTTGATACTGGCTCGATGCAACAAACCTCTTGTTCTGTCTGCTGGAGGCATGTATGACCTCTCACTTGAGGCTTATGCAACTGTAAGTTGAGTTGAGGTTTCACCAGATAGAAGTGTTTTTTCCCCAATTGTCACATTTAATCAACTTTATCTCCGTACGTATATATGATGCAAGAGTAACTAAAATATATTTATTATTCTTGTGAATGTAAAGATTTATAATTTTATTCTTATTTTAACGGCTCAAATAAAAGAGTCTTTCCTCCAACTTAAATTTTGTTCCCTAGAGTTTTTTTTGAGTAGAGACTTCGGCCGTGGAGTTCACGAGTATAAGCGCTAATTAAAGATTTAAGTTGGCGCCTGATAGATAGTACCGGTGACCCAAGAGCTGGTGTTTTTCTCGCTTAACGAATAAGTATCGCAATACAGCCAGGAAATACTGCCATCATTAAAGTAATGCCACAGGGACCAAAATTTTTAAATTTATGTATCTTCAATTTTCAATTATTATATCATTACTGTTTAGGTTAAGAATATTGTAAATACTGTATGTTCTTATTTAACTTATCATTATATAATATATTATAAACTACTTACCAAAGCACAATGTGAAAGATTAAGTGTAACCCAGAGAGCCATGGAAAGAAGGATAATAAAGAAAAGAAGAATTGACAAAATTAGTAATAAAAAATTAAGAGATAAAACAGGGTTTGCTCACGTTGTGTATAAAACAAAAGTACTAAAATGGAAATGGGCTGGACATACCATAAGAGGAGCAGAAAAATGGAGCAAAATTTTAACACTATGGCAACCAAGAGGCCATAAAAGAAACAGAGGTAGGCAATTTAAGAGGTGGGCCGATGAAATCGTGGAAATGGCAGGAAAGACTAAGACCTGGACGAGATTGGTTTACAATAAGGAAAAATGGAGGACAATGGGGGAGGCCTTTGCCCGTAGGCACACAGAATCAGTTATCATAGATTAAGGAAAATAACATTTATAATGTATATATTTTGTATTCTGATATAAGGCTATGAATAAATAAATAAATAAAAATATTATAAACAAATATGTGATAGGTAAAATAAGAACATATATAATAACATTATATAAGTGATAAGAAACTTAACTGAGATTATTTCAGATCTTATACGTACATTATTGATTATCAGTTGTAAGTATGCAACATTTCCTTCCATGGTGTTAACCATACTGCATTATAATATATTGACTATGTTCCCGTGTTGTATGTATATAGGTTTGTTTATTGGAAGGTAAATATAAAATAGAATAACTTAATTAATAAATGTTGTTTTTTCAGATGGTTAAAACTTCATACAGTGCGCTGACTGTGCTTCTACGATTTCGCCAAAATTAGATCACCATTCCCAAGTATTAGTTCTATGCACGTACATTTTTGAATTCAGTAGAATTTTATAGAATAAAAATGTGTCATCATATTTTGTTTTATTTACTTGCCCAGAAGATAATAGAATAAATAAGATATTGAATATAAATTGTGAAAAGGCGTATCGCAAATTAAGGCTGCCAATAGATCAAATAATAATAATCTGTAAATAAGCAAACCAAAGTTCAAAGTTACTAATCTACTTGCGGATGTTGTCCTGTAATGATCGTTTGGTTACGTGCCAACAGCTCTACCAGTTAAGCTATCCGGGACTCGTACCTGAAAAAGCAGCTGTTTAGTTGCAGTATAGATAAATAACCTAGATACCGACTGCATCGCCATCTGCCGGGCTGATTTGTATTTGTATTTTTTTGTACGCATACAATAAATTTCTTCTTTCTTTCAAATCGGTCCAGCTGTTTAAGAGGAGTTCAGTGACACACGTACGGTAGAATTATATATATATAAAGATTGGAGAAAACATACTTTTATCAAATATACTATAATAGAGAAAGCGAAATAACCTGTCCAACCACGAGTTCAGGGTTATTATCTGTACTCATTTAAAACCAGGCAATGTTGAATCACCAACTATCCAGGTTCGATTTAAAATACCTCTTGCTTGGTCTCATTTGAACCACAACGATGCCCAGTTGACCATGCTAATAAATGAATATTTTCGCGTAATACAAGAAAACCTATCGTAGCTTGCATCTCTGTCAGTCAATTTAAAATTAGCACTGAACTTTCCCAGCTGCTTTGACTTTAGGGTGAATATTAATCAACAATTCTACAGTGTATAATTATTGTGAAATTAAGCGATTCCAATATAATCGTTTAAATGGTCATCAGTGATCATGAACGAATAATTAATGCGTTCATTATTTCCATTGTACTATGATGAAATAAAAAATTGTGAAGTCGAAACTCTGCTACGTGTAGTCTCGGACTGGGGCGACTAAACCTTGTCGCAATTTTTATATAATAGGAGGCAAACGGTCAGAAGCCACACCTGGACCTGGATACCGCCGCCCATGGACACTCTGCCAGAAGGCTCGCAAGTGCATTGCCGAATTTAAACACAAGGAGGCACAAATTTGCACATTTTCCCCAAATTTAATGACACTCTTTAGGCAACTGCCAGCATCGGAATACTTGGCGTTGACATATCGAACGACGTTCAGTTTCGCGGTCGCTTGGAGGCAAAACGGTACTTCACAACGGGCGTTGCAACTGTATAAAGCGCAAATTCGGCCCCACATGAAGTACTGTTCTCAGGGGGCAGATTCCTTGCGTTGCGCAGAGATGTGGGATCACTCTACATCTTCTACCGCATTCTTCACTCTAACCCATTGAACTCTAACACATTAAATGTTCAGAAAAGATGTCCGGATTAATACCTGCAGCTAAGTTTCATCATCGGACGTGGGATTAGAATACGAAAGGTCACCCCTATCTATCATTTCGTATTTTTGTATCGTTGGCTCTGATATTTTTATCTTTTATGACGTCTCTATAGTGGTTTATAATATTTAAAATTCAAATTACTTGTAAGTCAAGTTTATAATTGAGTTAAGCTCCAGCCTCGGCATTGCACCAACTTTTATTTATATCTGCGTAATCAACACCCGCTTGTATAGCAATGGAAAACATTAAACGGACATACGTTAATTAGGAAAAAATTGAAGGCAGAAATGGCCTAACATAATCTTTAGACGGCGGAGTTTCTTCAACTTGAGCAATAGTTTTAGGAGTCAACACTCTTTTTTTGACTTTGTTTTCAAAATTTGAAAAACTCTTTTCAAAAAGATGAAACAGAGAGTGTATAGAAATTTCTGTTTTGAAATGTTGAACCAAATCCAGAAGGACCATCTAGTACAAACGCACCACTCAAAAGACTTGACCTTGAAGAAATTTCGAATACTTTTGAGTCGATGATGGTACTACATCGTGTTTAGATTATGTTGATGGAGACCTTTCGAGAAGCCTTGTTGGGTTAATTATTTGCTTTTCTTTATTCCTACATAATTATGTATTTACATTGGATGCTTGGCGAACCCATGCGACTTCTTCAATATAAAGAGTCCCCTCGTAAATTGTGTGCTGTGATATTGCAGGCTACTCGATTGTGAGGAAGTTGCATGGATCTAGTTATTGCTGTATGCTGTATCGCTATCGCTGCGACTTCTTAAGTTCTTATGTTATTTTCACACACAGGGGGAATTGAGAGGTCTGGAGGCCTCGGGACAATAAAGGAGTGGAGGTCCAATATTATTTTTCAAATAAAATGAAAAAAGATATTTTGTCGAGTTTTTCAATCAATAATTTATTGTGAAATCCAGTAGATTCTTTAGAATTTAATCAACGTATAAAAATATAGCAAAAGAAAAATGGTTTACTAGTCTGAATTTAAAACATGATTTTTTTCCGAAGTCTATTGTTGGGGCCCCTCTTTTGGGGAGGTCCCGGGGTTGCAGCCCCGGTTGCCCTGACCTAAATCCGGCCCTGTTCACATATCGTTTCTATAACATAATTTTCTTGTAACATGAGATGTTTGAGATCAAAAATAAAATGAAAAGTCAAAATAGTCTGTTATATGAATGAGCCAATGTTCAATTATCAGAATAGTTCCAGTAAATCTCCCTAGAGTAAATTATAAATGGAGAGGTGTGTGGGTGGATGTGTGTGGGGAATTGTATGAGTTTTAGTCACGTTCACCAGTCTAAAGGATTATAAAACTTTGCTTATCCGAGAATTGCGATCGCTTTTATGCAACGTAAGTATTTAAAATTTAAGTCATCCGTTGTGTGATTCGTTTTTAAGTATATAATTTCTATTAGCATATATTACAGGTATAAGACATTAAATTTATTAAATTAATAAATTCAAAGCTCTCGTTAAACCTAAATTAATCAATAAAGCTTTTTAAAAATTTGACAAATATTTAAATGATCCTAATCCTTGAGATTGATTTGCTCCAGTTCAACCATTTTGTATGACTCTAAACTTGGCGATTAAAAAGAGTGGCGGAGAGTTTCTTGCCTAAAGTTATTTTGAGTTTGAAACAACAGGATATAGTTATAATGTTTAGCCATGCACGATTAAGCCACTATGCAGATATTATATAAACGATTTCACTACTTTTCTCGAGATGCCTCAATCTAAAAAAACAAGCGCAATTCTACCAAGTTTATGGTGATTAATTAAATTTGAATACAATGGAAATACACACAAAGGTAAATTGAATTACCTTTAACGTTAAGTATCTATATAAATACTAAGACATCAGAAATCCTACCAAAATTCACAATGAAGCGCTTCGAAAATCTTTGGCAAAAGCTCACTCATACAAAAGCTCTAGAGTTATCTAGTGGACGATTTGAAACGTTGTACTTTGAGTCTGCCTATCGTGTTACGTATTTAGCAGGTATTTATAAAATTAGTAGAACAGTAGAAAAAAAGATGTATCGACATTTTAAAAACTTTACTTTTATTATACTTATACTGTGCTTCTTTTATTATTTAAAAAAAAAGTTCGTAATAGCAAAACGTAGAGACCGATTGCTCTTGTCCATCTAATGACACACGCCGTCGACTCGGTAATTCGGTTTCCTAACAATGTTTTCCTTCACCGTTCGAGCAAATTTTAAATGCGCACAGAAAGAAAGTCCATTGGTGCACAGCTGGGGAACGAACCTATGAACAAGGATGAAAGTCGCACGCTGAAGCCAGTAGGATAACACTGCGTACCCATAGATGTCTTACCCGAATCATTGTTTGATTCGCCGGATATCGAACCTTCCTTACGTTTTATCAAAATATAATCACGTTTCAGGTTTATCATTTTTTCATGAAAAACCATTATATTCCATATACAGTACAACAGTAAAACTATTTTTGTTTCTGCTATGCGTGAGTGAATTATGGTATTTCCTGACATCGCAATGGACTATAGACACTATAATTGATAGTGTCAACATCACTATTATTCAACTCAGCGCTTTCTATAAGTATACTAAAAAGGTAATTAATATTTTGTGAATGTGAAAAATGGTTTAATTTTAAAAGAGCTTAATTCGAAAAATAAAAAGGTTGAAATCAACAAATATTTTTTTCTCACAAATTTTCAATCATTAGCTAAACAAAGACTTGCCCGGTTAAAAGTAGTGCATTTAATCTGATACTCCAATTTTCTTTATACTTTATGTTGCCGCAAATAAGACCTGTATAACTATTGATTTATTGGAGGTAATCTTATTGTTGTTTATCAAAAACTCTTTTAATCACAGCGTAAAGACAATTTGATTTTGAGCAACTTCTTCGTCACTGTCGTACTCTCTCTGAAATAGCTAAAGGTTAAGTTCTATAAGTTAAAAGGTGAATTCATTATCAGAAGTTCATGCAAGTATCACCCTTGTCAACTTAATATTCAATATTCCATCGTCGAGGGTTTCAAAGGCAAATTTTGACATGGAACAGCACCTGTTATGCTATTTGGAAATGACATTATTCTAAGAGTACAAATCCATTTAAGATATGCAACGCGGTTATTATTCCGCCGTTCATTCTAGACTGGAGAAATACTTAAACATTTGTACGAGGTTCTGAAACAAAAGATGACTTACTTGACTTCCATTCCATCTGGTCTTGATCGTCGTATTTCACTTAGTTCCAAGTCTTTCCGGTTCTCTTTGGCGCATCTGCAACTGTATGACACCAAGTTTGCTTGGGCGACGCTTCCGCTTTCCTTGCGGGTCTCAATAAAGCTTGCTTTGGGATATAATTGGATTCTCTTCGAGTGTATAGCCTATCAATTTCCACTTGCGTCGCTTGATCTGCTGGCTAATCGGAGTGTCTTGGCAGCGCTCCTGAAGTTGTAATACCCAATCTTTATAATTATGTTGCATCTCTTCATAATCTGCTAATTATGTTATCATACTTTTTCTTTATACAGTTGGCTAACGAGAGCGTGTTTAGACGGCTAGCTTCGTCCATGAATTCTGAACACTTCGATTTATCAACTGAAGAAAGAAAGAAAATATTCGAAATGTGGCAAAGGAGAAATGAGGGTCACGTGAAACTTATTTTAGGTCTTGGTACATGTACTATCATTGCTTGGTAAGTAACTGTTACAAAATAAACTCTTTAATGAAATTGTGATCCGAATTTGGAATACCTCTTCGTAATTATCTTGGATTTTTGAATTACATAATACTTGAGTCCACATTTAGCAAATGTGCAAAAATTATCGATGAATAAAAGTCATATCAAGATTGTTGCATTATTCTGAATCATATATAATCCAACTCCTGACGTCAACAAATGACGACTCATTGGTCTAGTGGTTAGTACCCCTGACTGCGGATTCATGGGTGCCGGGTTCGATCCCCGGCTGAGACGAACATCGATGTGATGAGCATTTGGTGTTGTGCTTAGGTCTTGGGTGTTTAAATATGTATTTATATGTCTATCTATCTATAATATGTATGTATATCCGTTGCCTAGTACCCATAACACAAGCTTCACCAGCTTATCATGGGACTAGGTCAATTGGTGTGAATTGTCAAAAGAAAAAAAAACTTAGCAACAGTCTAGAAATCGATTTTGTAGTTTTTGATATACACGCACTTCTTAGACATATATATGATGAATGAAACTCAAATGTGTTGCTGAAATATGTATTTTAAGAAACAACATTTAGAGTTCGTTATTTTACTTGGAAACAATAACTTTTATCCTATTTATTTTATATATAATCCAAAATGTTCTACCAAACAATATTCTAATTGAAATTGAAATGACAGGCGTAAACTAGTGTCTTTTCCATAGACTAACAAACCAATAAAATGAAAGATCAGTTAACACATAATAGATAATTAATAATCTAAAGATTCTAATCTAAGAAATATAATTATTTCTTAACATATATAATATAGTGAAAAGTGAAATATCCTTTAGCAGCAGTTTTGGGATAGTGGCCTCAGCTGGCGACTCTTATCCCTGAGGTCGTAGGTTAGATCCCCGTCTGTCTATCTTTTTTTATTATTAATTTATAAACAGAGAAAGTTATACCGTTGTACATAGAAACTCGAATGTACACAGAACATAGACTTTCTGTCTATGTTCTGTTCAACACTCGCTGAACCAGAATGTCAGCGGCGTCTGTCAGGCACAGAGCGCTGATCACCTGGTTGCCTATTAAAAATACCAAATGATCACGAAATAGAAACAGAAATTTGGATTTTTTTACCTTTATTCATTAATAATGGATAAAATAAAACGTATAGTCATGGTCAAACTAAATCCCGTTATAAAACCTTTGTGCAACCTTTTTCAGGTACATCTACCCTCTCGTTGACGACTTGGATTTCAACCTGAGCGTACCCATCCGTTTGCCCTTTAACTATCAAACCCCAATCCTGTATCCCATAACCTACATCGGGGTAATAATTGTATTCTCCTACATTTCCTATTTTGTGATGGTAAATGATCTCATAATACAAGTGCACTTGATGCATTTGCTATGCCAATACTCGATATTAAGTGATTGCTTCAGACATATCCTGAGGGATTGCAAACAGGACTTTAAAGGTTTGTTTTATGATGTTTGTATGTGCGGTGAGGATGTTCACTGTGGCTTTGTTTATTTAAGTAATCTTACAGCTACACATTATATTATTAAAAAAAAAAACTTAGACAGTATATAAAGCCAACACAGATTACATGATAAACAAGATATATAAAACAAAAACATACGTAGGTATATTATATAATATTTCCTTAGTATTGTGACGCTTCTGTTGCTTCAGCTATCATTTCATAATATTATAGTTGTGTGTCAAAAAAAAGACAAATCATTTATTTCAATTAGGCCTATTAAAAATGCACTTTTGAAAGTCAAAATTACAAGTTAAAAATATTAAAAAAATTACTAGTTGCCCCTTCCAAAAGGTAGTTTCATATGGAGAAGAATGGACAAGAAACTCCTTAAATACTCTTTTAAAATAATTCAATATTTTGTATACATTGATTTGATACTTATATGTGAAGACCATGTACCTAGAATAAAAAAACACTACTATACTAAAATTAAATAGGCGCAAGGTGTTATATAGAACAATCCAACAGATAGAACTTAGGTAGTGTTCCCTTATATTATGTTTAATATTTTTATTTCATATACAAAAGATAAATTAACATCAATTGTACCCATTTAAGTGATCGATAAAGATTGTATTACTTTCGTTTAATAATTTAGTTCACAATTAATTTCTCTCTGAATTTGATGACTAATTTGGTTATGATATATTTTTAGTAAGGCTATAAAACTATGTAAAGTCAAAGTCAATTCATTTATTTCAATAAGGCCTATTAAAAGGAACTTTTGAAAGTCAAAATCACAAGTTAAAATATAAAAAAATTACTAGTTGCCCCTTCCAAAAGGCAGTTTCATTAGGAGCGGAATGAGTACGTAACGTAACTCCATGTAAGAGCACATCTATGCTTATATTTCTTCTTTTGTTTTATTTTTTTGGATTGGAAATAAATCATGCAAGGTTTACAGGCATGGATGAGACCCAGCTGTATTCAAACTTGAATTTTAGACAAAAGTACAAAAACCGATTGGGCAGTTTGACTCAGCAGCATAAGTTTATTCTCAAGTAAGTATTTTTAACAAAAATTCATACTTTAATCATTACAAAATCTTTGTAAATAGTTGGCTATTATTATTATTAAACTGCGTCTCATTATGAGCAAGACAGCGCTGTTAGTACATATTTAGCTATTACAATCCCGAATTTACTAATAACAAAACATTTGTAATATTTTACAAAATTTTAAATTGTGCTTCGATATCCAAACGACAAATCAAATTTTCTACAAAACATTACATACTTCCTATAATTTTATGTCAATTTTCAATATGGGTACAGAATGCCATTGAAAGTTCGTTTGTCATTTGTTCATTACTTAGCATCATATATGGTAGAACATGTAAAACTTTAAAGTTAGTTCTCGCGGCGGCCCAAGCCGAGGTCCGAGTCTTGCAGGAGATGCCGTAGCAAGTCGCGCGAAAAGCCCAATCCGGTCGAGTTACGCCAAAGCAGCCCAAGCTATGCTGACCCTTCAGGCCCTAAGGCCCTTCAGGTCGACAGTGAGATCCATAAAAAAATTGTTTTGGATTATAGAGACATTCGACCTATATATTCTGTTTAAAAAAAAACATATTAAATTTAATACTATATTTGTATAAGTAGTTTATATATTTCAGTAACACATCAGACCTGCGAGATATATTGAGTGCTCCAATGTTAGCTCAACTGGCTGTCAGCACTACTCTTATTTGTTCAATCGGTTATCAGCTTGTGGCTACGGTAAATATGCTTCAATTAAAAACCTTTACTAAGCAAATTTCTATGAGTAGGTATAACACAAATGAAGGCGTCGTGACAAGTACATGATTATGAGATTCAAGACATATAAGAAACGAAATAGCGGCTTTCCACGCTGTACAACCTACTAAATGGAACCTGCTACCCATTGAAGTATGTTCGAAACAATTCGAATTAGGGTCCTTCAAGATAAAAGCGTACCAATTCCGGGAAGGATGGCAACGCACTTGCGAGCCTCTAACAGTGTGAATGTACATGAGCGGAATTACATAACATCAGATGAGCCTCTTGTACTATTATAAAAATTAAATTATTAAGCTAAATTAATATTTAATATCCCGTACGACAATGTGTGCATTTATTATTTAAATATGGTTGAATATAAATATTATTTGTATATCATAGCGGAGATATTTTTTTATTTTAATAGGAATTTTTTTAATAGGTATTTTTTTATAATTGTTTATTATTTTATAATGGTTCATCAAACATAATATTCTTTAGTCCATCTCGGATAATCTCTATTGAGACTGGCCGTGTACGCCATGATATATGTCCATGTCAAAGTATCACGAGAGCAGGTACAGGACTGATAAATGTATATGAATGCATACACTTTGTTCTTACGAAAATTTAACTGGCATATTAAATTTCTACTCCATTTGAGTCGAACATACTAACCACTAGACCAATGACGAATTAATAATACCAACACAAAAAAAAAGTACACATTTATCAAAAGGCACAGCTGACCACAGACAAACAAATTCGACAAACGCGTAACCACAGATGAAATCACGTCGTTTAATATTAATTGTATTTGCTCGATAAATTTGCAGTCGATGAACGTAAACATAACGAAGTGGCTGATGAGTTTACTGTATCTGGGATATAATATGTTTGGTCTGTACATACTCTGTCGCTGGTGTGAGGAAGTCAAAATTCAGGTAAAATCAATACATAATAATGATACATCACCTTGGATCTTGGATATAACGTTTGTTTCTTTGGTCATTTGTCTTTTGTGGACAAGAAGGTAATCAGCCTGAAATAAGTAGTCGTTTCTGGAGTCTAAGGAGACTTAGCGTCAAGTACGACTCTATCTATCTCTCCATCTCCATTTTCGTGGTCAATCTTGATTTGAATCTCACGAGTTCAGTATTGAGCTTCTCACTATGTTTTGTAATCACTTTAATGTGCTTTTAATAAGCTGCATTTACAAGTGATATTTTTTGCTGTCTATTGATAGAACTGGCACTAGGATTACAATGAGAACATTATTTAAAAAAATTGAGCGCACAATACCTCCAGAATACGGACAACCTGTGTTACACCGTTCGGATGCTGAGTGGTTTTAAAATATCTTCTGCTTTTAGACCATTTATGTCTAAACTCTGATTTTTTATTCCGTAGAATTCTGACAGCTCATTTATGACATGTCATGGATGGCAAACCTATTTGGCCGGGCACATTTCTCAATTTCAATACGAGTCTGAACATCCATTTTATTAACGGCGAGTGATAATTACGTCCTGTTCATCACAAACATTAAAAAAACGTAGTATTTTTTTTTGTAAGTCAAATTTGTCCGTTTTTCGGTGGAGAACTTTTTTAGTAGCAACACTTATAATAGATAGATAAATTAGAGTATAGACAGTTTTTAAACATATCTTAAGACTGTAATTATATTGTTCCTATGTATGTGTGATCCTACCAGTTGTGTAGCTTCTCCTTAATAGCTTGTTGAAATTAGAAAATCATTTTCATGACTTATTGTTAATGCCAATAAATTCTAGAGTATCGCAGTTGGGGAGGCTGTATACTTCTCTGGGTGGGAGCGTGGTATAACACAGGTGCCAGGCGTTCGTTCTAGTATTCTTTTGATCCTGGCCCGCTGCAACAAACCGCTTGTGTTATCTGCTGGTGGCATGTATGACCTTTCACTCCAGGCGTATGCTACTGTAAGTAATTCTAATAACATTTATGTATCAAACATATGTATCTGGAGGGGTTTAACCCAAAAAAAACGGAAAGTATTCTGTATACTAAATGGGGTTTTGACTCCAGCTTTACAATAAGCCATCAACATATCAGTCAACTGCTTAGTTGGGTGAGTTCTCAAGTGGCCAGAAGATTTAAAGAGAATATAAATATATTTTTTTTCAGATGGTCAAAACATCATACAGCGCACTTACTGTGTTACTAAGATTCCGGCAATCTTAAATTCTTATCTTATAACACATTATCAAACTAGAATACAAAATAAAGATTACGTAGTATTTAGATCTTATTTCTTCCTGCTCCATACAAGAAGTCACTATAATACGGTGCAAAAGATAAATTAAATTATCTCTTGTATTAATAATACATACTCAAGAAATGGTGAGAAATATAATTCCCCATCACTCCCGAAACGTATGGGGCCGTTCAAGTTTTACGTAAGCACTTTAGGAGGGGATCTTTGATTTTCTTATTTGGTGATTACGTCAACAGTAATTATTTCCTTTTTTACACATAGCCTATGCTTGAAAATGAAATTCATTTTCGAGGATTTCTACAAAAAATAAATACGTTTAAGTACTATTATTTTTTAAAGCTACTTGCTTACTTATGCTGACAAGAGGGGGGGAGGGATAAATTGCAGTAAATCTGCTTGACTTCTAGTATTGACTTCCGAGCGATCTCCACAGTTCTATGGCTTATACTATTCAAGTAACCGTTCTGTAGCGTTGGCTAGTGGCTCCATAGTGCTGTGGTCCAATATCCTTTCAGTCAATTTGCTCGTTTTACCCTCGCTCGTACGTTGAAGGAAAGCATCGTGAGAAATTCGGAATGTGCTAGACCCAACGATGGCGTGCAATTAAAAAAATGATCAAGAAACTTATACAGAAAAAGGGCTGTAGTAGACAATGGAACCATTCATAACTGGTGGATGTAGAAAAGATAGAAGTCACACAAAAATCCAAAGAATGTACAATAAGATTTATCTTAGCACAATAATCCCGCAATAAATTTTTCGTGATTTCCTTGAACTTTAAAACAAATTAGTCATTGTTAACAAAGATAATCATTTGCCAACCGGATCCACGGATGCGAAATTTGTCACCTGTTTGTATCTTATCATTATTTAAATGTGGACGTACACAGATATATATTTTTATCTATTTTATTTATGAGGCAACATCACACATGTTAAAAGAAAAAAAACTTTATTATACATAATAAAAAGGACATTTAGGACTGTGTCGTGGGCAGTTTGTCTCTTCCTTTTGACATGTTAACGGTACTTGACAATAAATTCTACATAACGCTTATAACTAAACTATTTTTGCACAATAAGAATATTTTCCGTTTCAGCCTTGCGATTCTGTAACTCACTTTTCAAACTCACGCAGCGGGCGGCGGTCGCGCTCAAATCTGTCGGGGGGCTTTTTTTTTATTTTGGCTTTTTTAAGGGGGGGGGGGCGTGTTTTTTTTTTTTTGGAGGCGAACCCACCCGCCCCGCCCAACCCCCCTCCCCCAGTTCGAAAGTACAAGCTGTATGAATATATTAATTATAAATTTTATCTTATAAATGGTTACAATGAAAAATCCTCTGAAGGAGAAAAAGCGGCGAAGTCGAAGATCTTTGTATCAAAAATATTATAACACAATTCTTTCCCATACAACAATACTTATCCCATCCTCGTAGATCTTTTTTTAACATAAATTTACACGCCATTATGAGTGGAAGATTATGCGAACTTTCGATTGTACCACCATAACATTTCTGTACTTATGGTTAATGTTATAAAGATATAGATGTGTAAAAATTACATGAGAACTTATGAAGGCGGAGCGCTGACCAGATCCGTGCAACTTCCTTAGCCTGCAATATCGCAGCACAGCCTTGCGATTCGAAAAGTGAGCTACAGAATCGCAAGGCAGAACCCCCGAAGGGACTTTTTGTATCGAAGAAGTCGCATGGATCCGCCAAGCATCCACGAATATACAATCGAAATACATAAATAGCAATTAGATATATAACAAAGCAAATGCAAACAATAATAGCAAATAATTAACACAGCCAGGTTTTTAAAACGACTCGGCGACAGTTTGGGGTTGCTGAAAATGTTCACCGAGTAATTTTTCATCACAGTTTTATTGTACGTTTAAGCCCGACATATTCTGTTAACAGGGCCATTAAACGATGAACAGAAACGTGAGACAGACGTGTAAAATGGATATTTATTTCTAGTCAAACGTGTACTACAGTGGATAGCAATTTTACAAATCCGTATGAACATTGTTATGAATTACATTATGTACAACATCCATGAGGTCACGCCGCAATTCAAGAACGCACAACTAAATCTTTAGTAATTATATGAATGTAGTATTGTCTTTGATTAACATAACTTTTATTCATTTAATAAAACACTATTTTGACCGGATTGAAGTTATGTATTATTATAAATTTACAACTATTTAACATAATTTTAAATTTCACGTGGTCACGGTGACTGTGTGACAGTCACCGTGACCACGCACGCTGTAAAGCACGCGAAACGTCGGATAAATTTAAAATTATGTTAAATAGTTGTAAATTTATAATAATACATAACTTCAATCCGGTCCAAATAGTGTTTTATTAAATTATGAATTTTTTACACTTAAAGGGAAGGAAACGCAATAGACAAACAGATATCTGCGTCTGTGTCCTTTTTAATAGGCTCTCTTAAGCATTTTATTAATTCACGAGGGGACGCTACGAAGCGATCTCTTCCAGGCAACCCTAATTTAAAAAAATAGTAAAATAGAGTTGTTAAGATCTGCAAGACTGCGAAAAAATCATAATAAAATAATCAATCAAAAAACATATTTCTGTTTTTATTCTGGGACATCGATTAAGGTGGATTACCACTTAAACTAAATACGAAAATGGTTTACAACATACTGTTAATCAATCATTAGGATAAATATTAATTTACAAGAATCATATTCAATTCTTCAATAAAATACCTATAACCTAACATATAATAAAAAATAAAAATCGATTTAGCCTACATTCAGTACTGGAAACAACATTATACATATATTTAGTCAAAGAAAACTACTTGACTGTGGTAAATTAAAGCACTATTATGTTCGACAACAAGTAGATAACAGACGATGTCATTGACAATTCCATTTTTAAAATGTGTCAATAGTCACATACGGTGTACAATGACTGTTCATAAGATATGCTCATTTGTGAGGCAAGGTCATCGCTATTTAAAGCTGTGTCTAATGATTTTTATAGAAAAAACGGTCCTTGTTTGTGCAAAGAAGCGAAATAACGTATACGGCGTATCATAAATATGCGTTGAAACAAGAACTCCTCCTTTTGTGGAGACTATATGAGATCATAGACGCCACAGTGTACTGAACTTTTGTAGTAACCAACTAGGTTTATTTTTTACCAGAGGCATTTACTATGGAGAGTGAACACTCTAGAGGAGAAAAGCTGTTCGGATTAATACCTGCAGCTTCATCATGGATCGTCGAGGCATATGAAATTCCACCCGTATCACCTCGACGTCCGTCGTTCCACAACTGAGCTTTTTAAGGCAGTTTTTAGCCACGCACTATGTGGAATCAGCTGGCCACTGAAGTAATTCCGGAACAATTCGACTTATGGTCCTTCAAAAAAAACGTACTGAACCTTATAAGCACGCAATGTCAATTGGCTTAACACTTAACAGCACTTAACATCAGATGAACCTCCTGTTCATGTGTTTTCTGAATAATAAAAGTCTGGACTTCAAGGAAATCACTTTGTTATATAAATGAAATGAGCTGTATGCTTAAAGCTAACCTTTCCTTCCTTCCAGCTGCCCACTGAAGTATTTCCGAACCGATTAGACTTAAAGAAAAGAGCGTACCAATTCTTAAAAGGCTGGCAATACTTGCGAGCCTTTTGGCAATGTGAGTAGTGTATTACTTAACATCAGATGAGCCTCCTGCCCGTTAGCTTCCTATTACATAAAAAAAGTATATCCACACGGACAAGGTGACGTGGCCTCAACAATAGTGGATGGCATACTGACAAATTGAATCACTGCGAAATTCATTAACATTGACCTATATACTGTGGTAAAATTTTCAATACACAGAGAGAGATAAAGAGGCCTGTACATTACAAATTGTGTTTAATTAAACCCATGACTTCTTAATAAGGCACAGTATAATGATACTATTATAAATATGGTTTTGTGGAATTATCCGAATATTAAAAATTGTCATAAACTATATGTTGTGTAACGAGCAGAGTTGGCCTAGTGGCTTCAGCGTGCGACTCTCATACCGGAGGTCGTAGGGTCGATCCCCGGCGTACACCAATGGACTTTCTTTCTATGTGCGCATTTAACATTCGCTGGAACGTTGAAGGGACACATTGTGAGGCAATCGGCTTGCCATAGACCCAAAAAGTGGACGGCGTGTGTCAGGCACTGGAGGCTGATCACCTACTTGTCTAATATATTTAAAAATGATCATGAAACAGATTCAAAAATCTGAGGCCTAAAGAGGTTGTAGCGCCACTGATTTATTTATTTTTGTATATGTTTGTGTCAGTATGTGACCACAATGTATCTACATAATAATTTAGTTATCTGCTGTATTGTTTTTATGACACCATGCGCCTATTTTTTTTAGTATAGTAGTTTTTTTCACATATAATGTATACAATCAAATCAATGTGTACAAAATATTGTAAAAACTATTTTAAAAGAGTAGGTAAGTATGGAATTTCTTGCCCATTCTTCTCCATATGAAACCTTTGGAAGGGGCAACTAGAGTAATTTTGTTTTAATACTTAAATTATGACTTTCGAAAGTGCCTTTTTAATAGGCCGAATTGCAATAAATAACTTTGACTTTTATATTAGTACCCGTAGATTTGCCCGCCTGAATTTTGTGCAATATTCAGGAAAAATATATAACATACAACATCGCACAGTTAACTTTGGTTTTATAAGTTTAATTCTAGTACACAATAAAGTTATTACTAAATATTTATTCATAAAAATAAAACTTATAAGTGAACTAAAATACTGTATCTAGAGACTGGTTTTAGACAAAACAGTGATGGCCTTGTTGCTTCTGCGTGTGACTCAACCCAGAGGTAGTAGGTTCAATCCCCGCTTGTCATTGGACATTCAGAACTCGCATGTACGGGGTAAACTTAGTGAGGTAATCATATCTTAGACCTAAAAAGTCGTGTATCAGGCTGTTCGCTACTTGCTTATTAGAAAATACAAATGATCAGGAAATAGATACAGAAATCTGAGGCCCAGACCTAAAAGGTACGCCACTTGTTATTTTTTAATAATAATAATTGGGACAATAAATTCCTGGACATGGTAAAGTCTCCGTTAGGTGCGCATGGGCTTACATTTCAATTATCAATTTGCTACTCTCAGTACGATCACTCACAATATTCCGGTCACTCACCTGCGCGCGCAGGTT
Organism: Pieris macdunnoughi; assembly: GCA_905332375.1. Lineage (NCBI taxonomy): Eukaryota > Metazoa > Arthropoda > Insecta > Lepidoptera > Pieridae > Pieris > Pieris macdunnoughi. The sequence goes on from CAJOBZ010000007.1 coordinate 5,922,614, forward strand.
TCTTGCTACGTAATATAGTCCTTAAATAGAATTAAGTAATATGGTCTGACCGTATATAGTATGTTGGTAATATCGATAAAAACCTGGGTTGAACTGGTGAAAAAAAACACGTTCCCTTACAAATAACGTGGAGACAAAAATCTCAAAAACTATTAATCCATTTGATGAAACTCTGTTTATTTATTTATTAAAGTTCACCACATCGTATAAGTTACAAGTTGTAATTTCTAAAATATATGACATTTATGGTAATCATACATTTTACAAAAAAAATAATAAAAATATTACACTTCCAGTTTTAGATTTTAAAAGCAAAAAAGTACTAGTAAAACAGCAAATTAGGTATCAGAAAACAAAGGCACTTAACAAAGCATTTTTTTATATTATTATGGAATATTAATCCATACTGGAATGGATAAATAAAATAACAAGTATTATCTAATCCCATCAATAACACAGCTCAAAACCCCCCATTTTTAAGTCGTTTTATAAATGTTTCGTTCCCCAGAGCTGATATCACCATCGCGAGCAACTACTAAGTTTTTGAAATTTATTTTTGTTATACATTTATCAATCACCGCAAATCAGTTTTACAACTTCCTTCGCTATTTACGTCATGTATTGCATAATCTAATGTTATTTACAAATGTGCCCAATTATTAATTGTTAAAAAAACACGCCAAGAATTCTTCATAATTTCTTTAATATTTCTATATATCTGAAATTCTCGTGTCACAATGTTCGCTCCCATACTCCTCCGAAACGGCTCGACCGATTCTTATGAAAATTTTTATGCATATTCAGTAAGTCTGAGAATCGGCTACTATCTATCTTTCAAACCCTTAAGTGATAAGGGGTGTCCACCCCAAACAATTTTTTTTAATTTTTAGACAATATTTTTGTATTTATTTTTTTATGATACAACATACAGAAATACATACAACCTTTTTCACCCCTCTACAATCAACCCCTAATTTTTATTATAGTAGATAGTTATTTTTATTGAACTAAAAAAAAGTTTCCTAGAAACAATATCCATGGCAAAACAACGTTTGCCGGGTCAGCTAGTAACTTTATATAAACCACATTACAAGTAACTTTATTTTATATTTTCTCTGAAGTTTTTCATCTCATCTTACCTCCATTTTTCCTTTCGTTATTAATTTCTAGAGAATGTCATTGGATATTTGTGTTCTCAATTCAAATTTAAGTTAAAGTTTTCGTTAGGAATTATTATCACACCCTTGCCGACCAAACTTGCACATGTGGCCCGAGCTTTAAACAAAAACGGGTTAAGTTAGGTCCTTACTACTCTGCAGTGTTCCGTACTTTTAACTTAAAACCCCATTTATCCAATTTATATTTTGACAAGGATTTCGTGAGATATCACTTTGATGTTATAGTAAATCCTTTTGGAATGGTGGCACGTTTTAGTCGACCGTCTCATATATCCATGAATTAGACTCTGCAAAATAAACTACATACGCTATCAATTTACACATATTTTTTTCCTTGAAACTACATCAGCATATATGAATATAAATAGATAGTTAGTTATTAGTTATTAACGTATTCAACATGGAGTACTCCAATCTAACAAGTATATAAAATTGGACCAAGGATCACTAATTCGGTCGCACGCCCTTTGTTTACAAGTGACGCATGAGCCGAGTCCAATGCAATCTATAAACCGCGGAGTCGTTTACCTTCCGCGCGGCGAGACGGCCGCCATGTGCGTACATGCGTGAGCGCAGCGGCTCATGCGCCCGCCGCCGGCGCACACCATGCCGCGCTGCCTCGCGCCAGCCACGCTACTGCTGTGCGTCTGCGCCGCCGCCTGGCGTCCTACCACAGACTCTGTCGAGTTCCTTCCGCGCTCTCGGTCACCCCGCCACATCCACAGCAGGATTCACCATCTACACCTCCTCGGATGGCACCTCGAATTACAAGAAAATAGAGCGATCCGCTCCCCATACTACAACGAGTGCAAGTTCTATAAAGGACGGGTATTGTATGAAGAAGGATCTGCGGTTACTGTGACCGAATGTGGGGGGCAGCTGTATGGTCTATTGCAAGTGAACGGTGAGGATTTTGTCCTCCAACCCACGAACCAACGCTCCGAGGGAAGCCATGTGTTGCGACGCCGTGATGTGTTGCTATCGGAGAGGCCCACTGCATACAACCTCACAGGAGATACGGTCATTGACCTTGACATAGACTTCGAGGATGACCCGCCGTCACCCACGATGCACGTGCGTCCGCGGCACAGTGACCACTTCGACGTTGAACATTTTCGAAATGTGCTTCCCGTATCGAGACCGGTCTCAGGTGTGTCCCCGTTGCGTGTTGTTCCATAAACGGTGTGCAAAAATGCATTGTTTCGTTTGTTGATTGTTCCAGGCGCAAAAGGTCTGTGGCTCGAATTGGCGATCGTGGCGGACCATACAATGGTCAAATTCCACGGGAGGGAACGGGTGAAACACTATATCCTCGCTATAATGAACATTGTAAGTACGTTGTGGATGGTTGCAATCAATTCTGTGGCCATGGGTCAGACTATGATAAATGCAATTTATTTACTTTACGGCAATTAAATTATTAAGAAATCTTGAATATATTATTAAAATATGAAACACTCTATGCATGAATGAATGTACTTATCATTGTCTGATCTATGACCACAGAATTATGAATTCAAAATTTCATCAACATCACCTTTTTTGATGGCATTTTCATTTGCGAACTAGCGTACTGTGGAATCGACTCCCGGAGGTCTTTCCTGAGAGATACGACCTCTAACTACTCAAAATTCGAGTGTACCTACTCCTCCCTCAAAGGCCGGCGACGCACCCACTAAAAATGGGTGTCTATGGGCTGCGATGACTGCCCTTCTTGGGCGTCCCACTCGTTTGCTCCCCTGTTATATAAAAAAAAAATCGAGTGCACTTTCAAACCATTATATAACGATTTCAGGTTAGCGCCATCTTTAACGACCACTCGCTGGAGTCGAACATGACTCTCGTTATCAACAAACTGTTTCTCTATGAGGAAAAGGATTCAGTAATAAAATATGGCAATGTTAAGAAGTCGCTTGAGGCAGTGAATAAATGGAATTATAGACATCTTATGAAACTGCCGGCAGGTACGTACGTTATTAAAACTTCTAAAAACAATATTTCGGCATGTTTAAAGGCATAATTTTAGCTTTTAATAATTTATGTTTTGTTATACGGTAATCATTTTATCATTCGCGAAACGTTCCGATATTTATTAGCTGTAAAATTTTATGTTTGCCATTATCGTATAAACAAGGGATCCAAAAATTGAATCTTACTTTTCATAACACAAATAGAAAATATATTTAGAGTAAGAAGCACATAATTTTTACACTAAAATATGAAGCTATAAACTTTGCCACAACAAAGTATTTTTATGAACAGTTTATGCAAAGTTATATGATCTATAAATCATAATTAGTTAACTCATAGAAATGTCGGCATTTGTCTGGAGTATTTTAAAATAACGAAGCGAAACCCATGTTCTTCCTCATATTAATAACTTTTGGTATAGAATTTTTTTTATTAAAATTTTTTTAGGAAGATTAAAATGTTATTTAATAGACAAAAACAATTGCCTATGTGTATGTAATCTAACCATTTACAAACATTATAATATAACATTTATTACCCACACGAATAAACAGTATTTAAAATATTCTTAACCTGCATAGTAATAATCATAATTCAAAATTGATGAGTAGAACATTAAAACAAATTTAAAAAGTTTTTTCCCTGTGGCAGTGTACCTTTAATGCTGGCAGCATTTCCTGGCTGTATTGCGATACTTATTCGTTGAAACATAAGCATTACCTTAAAAATACTCGAAAGAACATACACCTAAAACCTACTTGCTAATGATTATTAATTGACAAATTAACACTATGCTCTATTTCGAACAAAAAACTCCATCCATTCACGCCAAGCAACAGAATATATGCGGCGTAAAGCTGGGCGGATCTACAGTTAATATCTTTATATAATTGAAATGTTTCTCAAAGATCAAAGACATTATGATATCGACGTAGGAAAGCATTTTGCTGTAGTAGACAAAATACCTAAAGTGACTTTTTCCTGCCATTAGAATCAGAAAAAAAGCCATCAATGACCTGGGTCCTGTGTCTCTACGATGAAAAAAATTACATACGCCGTTGAAAACGCCCGTACTTATATTATTTTTAGCAAGATTAAATGCTGTATGTAGACAAAATCTAGTCATTTCAGACATTTTGACAACAAAAGAAAATCTGCATTTTTTTCTTTACAAATACTTACTTCTTCCCATTTAAAAACTTAACGCTACTTACAGCATTTCAGCGGCGTGTGATTTTTACATTCGTTTACTTACAGAAGTTTAGGGAACCTACAGTTTTGGTTTTTTTACCATTTACGACATTTTATTTCAACAAACATTACATTACCAAATGACCCACTGCATTTCTAGATCTAATATAATTATAAACTAATCTTACATCTTGAATTGCAATTAAAAGTACCCAAATACATAAATTTCCTGCATACAGCATATTTACCGCCTGTAAATTGATAATATTTCCGCGCGTACATTTTTCTTCCCTTAGTTACAGCGTTTTAAAGGTTTGTGATTTAAAAAACTGTTTGCTGTAACTAGCCAAACACGTACTTATAGTAACTTTGGATAAAAAGTTTTCATTGCAAATGGTGACTGGCAGTTAAATAAATATATGTTTCAAAAATGGTAGCAATATCATGGATAGGTCAGACACTATATAATTTTTTCCCCCGAAATTAATAAAGTTTTTGGCTCTGGTGAACAATTGCAATATGTCTACTTACCCATCAAATGACATTCTACGTCGATATCATATTTATTAATATTTTTGCTCAATTTTCTATTTCTTTCCTAGCTATTTACAGTCATAAATACTATTTTCACAACACTACACTATCAGCACGCTATCTATTTTGACGGGAACACAATTTGACATAATTAAAAATGGCAGTAAAATAAATAAAAGATTTCAATACTTTAATATATACGAAATATCTCTAAATTAATTTATTATATATACTTATCTACCGGCAAATAGTTTTTACTTACAGCGTGTCCTTCGACGAAGGCCTCCTCTACATTTTTCCATTTTGTTCTCTTTTTTATATATAATAGGGGGCAAACGACCCGCTACCTTTTTATATCATCCTCCCATCTTATCTGCCTACATGTCTTTAATTTTCCATTAGACCACTAAATTATCAATAACACTGATTTAATATTGTCTCTGATTCTCTGGAGTAAAATTTAAAGAGAACGAATATGAACACGATATTATTTTCATTGGCGTTTCGAGTATTTTTTCGGGCTTTTCAAAAGTCGAAATACTGCTGTATGACATTATATGAAGAGTCTATTAAAAGACCGATTAATTATTATTATGCCAAAATAAATTACTAAGAGTATTTCTAATATAATATATTCAATAGGTTCACAATACAGCTTAGATACCACAAAACAGTGTATAAAAAATATGTAGTAGTATATTTTATTCCATCCACAGAAGTTACGAATCATATTCAAAAATTCATGGTTAATTAACTATAAAGGTTGTTACCACGACTATTGTTGCCCTAAAATAAGCTAAATTTAGACGAAAACTGCCCAACAGTACTATGTTTCTTGAAATTTGTTAAATTCGAGTGAACTTTATTTTATTATCAAGCTATCTAAGTACAACGGGTAACAAGTACTGATAAGCGAGAATTCAATGTAAACCATATCAACAGCTGTTGCATACAAAACGTATTAAATTGTACTATACTAGAGTCTGATAGGATTATGATTTTAATTAGCTGAGCAGAAGGCTTCTAAAACCCCTTCTTTGAGTGAATGTAATCTTGTCATTAGTAATTTATTACTTGTGGGGATTTACGGCGTTTGAACCAAAACTGTATATTAAAAAACTAATAAAAAAAACGTGTGTGTACTTATGTACACGCGTAAGAAGTTATACTTCTTTGACGTAACAAGATAAAAATCTTTTCAAAAAATTTATTCTACGTATGTAAAAACGACACTAACAATAGAAAAAATACCTGAAATACCTTTCATATATTAAAAGTTTCATTATAACGCATTATCTAGTTAAATAAAGTTTATTTAAATATCACAAAAAAACTAAAATGTTGACTATATCTGAAGTTATCAGGGTGTCGGGTTTTTGTGACGGTGTGCGCGCGCATCGTAAAAATTTACTCTCATAATTCTTCCCTAACGCGTCAAAATAAGTATAACATCTATATAAAGCGTGTCTTAACAATAACTTATCCTGGGACGATTTCCTATAACCCCTAGATGGGGCCGCAGTAAGTCTCCATCGCGTTTGGTCTTGAGCCTCATATTCCACCTCACTGGAAGTCTTTCCGGCTGTCTTTGCCTCATCTGTACGGCGCCAGGTTTGCCTGAGACGGCACACGCTTATGCTTTTAGCTTTAAAAAAATTTAATACTTAAAAAACCGTTCAGGTATTATTGTTATCAATATTATTAGATACTTATACAAAATATACCTCCCCAGATAGCACAGGTTGGGACGCCACTCTATGGCTGACGCGTGCACAGCTTGGAGGCCCTTCGGGCTTCGCCCCCGTGGCCGGTGTCTGCTCTAGAACCCGTTCGGCAGCTATAGATAGGGACGAAGGACTTACCAGCGCATTTGTCATCGCCCATGAGCTGGGACATTTGTAAGTACTTATAATAAATTCAGATTATTTTAGATACAGTATGAACTGATTATAACATCAACATTGTCACCTATCTATTATATATATAAATTATCGTAATTTGTTAAATTTGGTGTTTTTTCTTTCTGATCGTATAACGAAATATCTCTATAACGAATAAAAAGTCCCTTGAAATTCGTTATAAAGAATTTACACTGTAGTTCATAATACACGCATTATAAATAATATGTAATTTATTTTATCTGAACAACATTATCTATGTAGCGACACCAATTTGCGGCTACAAGTACGATGAGGTCATGCCCTAAAAGGCGCTAATTAAGTTGTTATTTAGCTTCTGGGGCCTTTAGGCCAGTGTGAAGACTGTTCGAGGATCCTTCATTCATCAAAGTAAAAGAGTTACCTTCCTTTCTCCACGGACAATTTAATCTTTTAGTTACAATATTTATAACTTAAGTGGCGCCACTTCTGTGGCGTCTCCAGACAGGCATAGACACACAAAACGCAACTCACAGCTAAACGAAATGTAATCTATGGTTAAGTATAATTGAAAATTTGACAATTAGAAGTTTTAAAGTTGATCGATTGATGTGTTTATTTCGAATTTCTATTAGGTTATCGTGCCGATATTATTATTAACAATTCCACGAACAAGACTATGGAATCCTTCTCGACAAAGCCGTAATGCACTTAATGTTTTTTGGTTGTCTTTTTAAGTTTGAAATTTTGTATTTTAAATGTGTGTACATTTGTCGGGCCCGCTAGTTAATAATAAATAAACGCAAAGTATTTTTTGAACCTTACCACGCGCCCTTTAAACGATTCACATTTCCTATAAGCAGCTGACATCCTGTTTACACACATTTGCGTTTTACTGTTCACAACACGTACACAATTTGCAAGTTAATCCACGAATAAATTCCGAAGGCAAGCTCACAGCTCCGTTCATAATAAGCCTCAAAGAGCTTCATCGTTTATTTATTTATAAAAGCTTTCCAGCGCTCGACACACTGATATATTGGTGCAAGAAAAATACAATTTTTAATGTGACAAGCGGCAAACATAACATGTACGAAGAGATAATAACAAAATTAAACTAGAGCAATGTTGGCCTAGTGGCTTCGGCGTGCGACTTAGTAAGGTCGTAAGTTCGACCCTTGGCTATGCATTTATGGACTTTCTTTCTATGTGCGCATTTTACATTCGCTCGAACGGTGAAGGAAAACATCGTGAGTAAACCGGCCTGACTTAGAACGAAAACGTCAACAGGCTGATCACCTACTTGCCTATTAGATGATCATGAAACAGATACAGAAATCTGAGGTCCAGACATAATAGTTGAAGCGCTACTGATTTATAAAGAAAACAATTGAATTACATATAAAAACTAAATGAAAATCGATTTCGAAGTCTAAATAGATCTCAATTTATCCATGAAGATCTTTTAAGTTGTTCATGGTTGAGATCTCGCCATGAGTCTGTTTTGTCATATAATTATATTAAAACTATATAAAACATTCTTTTGATAGTTTCAATTACATACGTATGCTTATATTTCATTCTGGGAAATTAGGAATATGTGTCACAGAATATTTGTAACAGTGGCTCGGGTTTCAAATGTGTAAAATAAAATTGTAATGATGCTTCCCACAGAGTGATTTATCAAATATTGTGGTTGATTTAAAAATGTATTATTAAATGTAGTGTCATAGCCTCTGGTGTAAAGGTGTGTCCCTTACTTCAGTGGGTTTCATTTGTTTTATTGAAAATAAGTAGTTTTTTTCTCTAAAAGATGATCATTGTTTTCTTTACAAGGATTAAGGGTTACTTGCTGAACTGTATAGAAAAATAATTTTAGTGGGTTTAAACTCAATATCTCAGAATCCCAGCTTACTACTAGGCAAATATTTTAATGTTAAGGCCGGAAACGCATTCGCGAGCGGCGGTATCACTTATCATCAGATAAGCCGTCTGCACTTCTGTACGTTTGTTTGGTTCTATAAAAAAACATGTATTTCATATTACACTTATCCTAACTGCTCAGTTTATTGTATACATGTATTATACATACTCAATTTTGTAATGCATGTTTAATAAAATAAATGCATAGCTCCAACTGATTAATATTAACTTGAAAATGTAATAAATATTGTGTACCAATTCAAATTGAAAATTATTTATTCATTTAGGTAACACAATGTACTTATGAACATCAATAAAGAATGCAATGCAGACATTGTATATAATTTCTTAAATTTTATTCTTATACTTACTCAGAATTTAATCATATAAATTTGATTTATTTTGAATCTTACCTACTATTGGCTCGGTACGATAAGTAATTAATCCTCTATTATAATTTTTTCCTTCATCCTTCTTTTTTCATTCACTTGTTTACACTTTACTCGTCATTCACATACACACACATTATCGTCAGATACATTTATTATTTTTCACTACCGCAGTATAGTTGTGTTATTTATTTTGTTGAAACTTGTTAATTTAATATTTATATAATTTCAGTTCTTTGTCTAGTTCTTAATATTTTTTTGTACTACTAGATTATTGAGCAGTTACTCTCCATCCATAAGGCTTTATACAAAACGTATTGTTCCATCATATGAACATAATTTTCAATATGCTTTCATGCATGTAATATGAATTGAGTATCATTTCCAGCAATTTGCCTCTTAATTAGTTTGAGAGGAAAGTTTGTCGTGCATATGGCTTCAGAGAGAATTATTATTGAAATGAACCTTTGCCTATGTAGATGTTTGTATATCATTATGTTACGCGCTGAAGAGCATATAGCTTTTTCTTTGTAACTCTATTTTATATTATAATCAATAGCTTCAAGATAGCTTGCTTGTCTTGTAGTGGTGTAATTCTTGCAGCTACACACAAACACTTGTGAAATATAATATATATAGTATTAAAAATAAATTAGTGGCGCTTGAACCTTTTTCGGTCTGGGCCTTAGATTACTGTATAGGTTTCATGATCATTTGTGGTAAATAGGCAAGTAGATGATCAGCCTTCGGTGCCTCACAAACACCGACTTTTGGCGTCAAAGTCAAGCCGGTTTCCTAACGATGTTTTCCTTCACCGTTCGAACGAATGTTATATGCGCATATAGAAATAATGTCCATTTGTGCACAGACCGGGATCGAACCTACGACCTCAGGTATGGGAGTCGCACGCTAAAGCCACTAGGCCAACACTGCTGTACATTGTATTAATATGAATAAATAATATTTTGATTTCATCATATTGAGGATAAATTCAAAGAAACTTTAACGATAAAATGCGACCACCGCTATTTTATTTTAAAAATGAATAAATGTTGTTATTATTACTGTTAATGTTTTGATATCAATGGCATATATTTCAAATAAAGCATTATTTTATGAAAGCATTAACTTATTGGCTTCTTACATTCTTCTCTTCTTATATAGTATAATATATATTTGTATATAATTCTACTGTGCGTGTGTGAACTCCTATTAAACGGCTGGACTGATTTGAATGAGCTTTTTGTATGGTTTAGATTCACAAATTAGCACGGTACGAGTATATGGCGCTCGAAAAATCATGCAGGACCACATCTGTCTGGTATTACGAAGTGAATCAAGAAATTATATATATTAATATAAATTTAATTAAAATAGAAATGACCCAGTTACATGCGGAAATCTATTTGTGATGCGTCAGATCTAAGATGCCGCAAGGTTAGGTTATATGTCGGTTATATATAATCTGATTGGATTTGTGCATTTGGGTCAATAGCTGGTCTACCAGCTGCCTTCAGTGGTATTTCCGTAATATTACAAGAGTCGGTTCTTCACGTTTCAACGTAATATTTTTAGTATATTGTTTTTACATCTTAAATTTATTTTAGTAAATAAAAAATGTAAATATTCTTTATATTATTTTAATGCCCCATCTAAAAAGAAGGTCGATCTTAGTATCCAAACAATCTTCACCTTCTTCTAAAAATAAGATTCATAATAATTGTTAAGCCGTTTTAACTGTCTAGTTAGTCATGTCCCTTTTCGACATATTTTAAGCACAATTTAACAGAAAGAAACTAAATAGTTTATGCATTAGGCTGTGGAATAAGAGTAGTATATATATATAGTAAGAGTAGAAAGGTGTGAGTATAAAGCTTTAAGTAATTTAAAATTACAATGAACTGACATTGGAAAAAGCAAATCCAAGCCAAAATTTTATTTAAACTACTAAATCGAAAACTATATTCAATCCATGTATCGAGTTCATTATTTAGCCATATCTCTTTTAACGTGGTAAAAGCGTTTGTTTTTATTTAAAGAATATATGGGAACGTCTAAAAAAAGTGTGTCTTTAAACACAGCCGTCTATTAGATTAGCCCAGCAAAAAACTTTCAGCATATAACAGCTAGTCACATCATTATCTATCTATCTATATCAGCACTTATAAAAATGGATGCTAAATCACTAAGTTTTCTTAAAAAATCTCTTACTCGAGATATCATTTTAAGACAATAATAATAATATACATAATAAAAAGCCATTTTCTTATAAATATTTTATTTATTTATAATGATGGGTATGAAGATCCTATGGTCTATTCTTTTTTTTTTCTTATAAATAGTTATTATAATTTCAATTTAAGATCCCTGTGCCAAGCTTAAAGCCCCTCCCCGCCCCGTATTCACCAAGGTCGTCAACGTCAAGGCAGAATACCATTCGTAACACCCTACATCCGTCGTGGTCGTTCCACAACTGAGCGTCTATTAAGGCGATTTTTGCCTCATACCACCACTATGTGGAACCAGCAGCCCACTGAAGTATTTCCGAACCAATTCGACTTAGGGTCCTTCAAGAAAAGAGCGTATTCATTCTTAAAAAGCCGGCAACGCACTCGTGAGCCCTCTGGTATTGGTGTACATGTCGGTATCATCGCCCGTTTGTCTTCTGTTCTTAAAAAAATAGGTTCTAAATTCCGTATCAAAGTAATCACGGGCTAGTTGCGACTGGAAGTTAACATATGATATTTTTTATGTCATCATAATGGCCTTCTAAAGGTATTCCTTTCTGGTGACCTGTGAGTTGAAAGTTGTCCAAGGGCGGCGGTATCACTGAACATCAGGTGAGCCTCCTGCCCGTTTGCCCCCTGTACTATAAAAAAAAGTCAGCCTTCTATTACATCAAAAAATGGCATCATTTCCCTTGATACCAAAATTTCCTTGTACTAAAATAACGCTGATTCGACTCCCAGTGATAGAATAATTGGGTTGGAAGGTATAGACAACCTTCTCGCTTAAATATGATTACCATTAAAGAATGCCCATGTACCGTGATCTCTTGAAGGGTGAAGGGTCCGTGCTATATCCAATTACGAAATATTGAAATACGGTAGCTAACAAATTATATCCAAGACAATACATAAGTTAAATCAGGTAAATACACATGAAACAAAGATGTAATGGTAGTACTTCTATTGGACTACATAAGTTTCATGGAGCGTGCAATGCTTTGCATCTCTTTTCACGATCGCGGTTGAAATGAGGCCATTCGTCAAAAGGTTAAGTGACGTAGTAAGGGCTGTCGCAACTAAGTGGGGGGGGGCGCATGAACAAGATTCAAACCCGCAGGCTCCTTGAATGGAGACCTTGGTTGAACAAAAAACCGCGCGGCCGCCCACCGACTAGGATAACTGACGACATCGTCATGGAGGTTGACTCCCAATGGATGCAGAGAGGCCAGTACAGGGCGTACTGGAGGAAAATTGAGGAGGCCTACGTCCAGAAATGGACCAAATAACGAGGCTGATGATATTTTTTTAATACATGTGTCTTTACTGAGGCATAATGGAACATTCTAGTCTAACTTAAGGTTAATAAGTAATTTACTAATAAAATAAGAAAGTATCCAATAACACTGAGAATCGACATTTTAAGAGGTTCAGCGACGTATCAGAATATGGGGAACACTTGATTCGAACAATCTTTTTTAGTTTTAACCCATAGGTATATCGCGATCTGTCCCCTTTTAAAGAAAGGCGTCTTTTTGCGATAACTTTGTAGGATCTTGTGGGGACATCACCAATCATTCGGTAATGTTGTTATTCCATTTGAGGCTTTTACTGCGTATGCGTCTAAAGACGATAAAGATTTATATATGTAAAATGATTAATTCGTTGACTGTTTTAATATACATATAACTTTATAAGTATCAGAACGAAGATAACACTTCCGTATATTACTTAATACCTTTTATTGAAGACAGGTTATTGCTCTCTCCTTGCTCCTTCAAGCAATAATACACCTTACTATATAGTAATAAAGTTAAAAGTTATATAACAATCCTTATCAAAACCCCCGGTCATGCATTGTCCGTACGCACAATTTGCTTCATTACCTTGTAATTAATTTGCCGAAGACTTTTGTGTTGTGGATGAACATTAATTAATTCTAATCGAATCGAATTACGATAAAATGCTTGGAATGTTTTCGTGTATTTTCACACGTTATTTATAGATGGAAATGTTAGAAAACCAAATAATACAACATCGACGCTATTTGTTTATCAACTTTGTTGAATTACATATTTGGTAATACTGATAACATAAATAACCTATCGCTATTAAGCGCTCTCTTCCAGGCAACCCTAGTAAGGAAAAGGCAAAAATAAATACTCAGGGTGAAGTGCATAACTAAATTACAAAAAAAATACAGATAATTTAGACAAAAAAACAATGTGTGCTTCCTCTTTCAATAAACGTTAATGTTTCTTATTGATTAATTAATGTTGATGTGTTGTTTGGTATTTCATTTACTTATTCCATAATAAATTAATCCGAAATTATTATTTATTTGTAAGGGTATATTAAGAGCTTACTTTGCATTGTCTGTTGATGTACCAATTATGTTGAATATATTGATTTGATGAATTTAACTATAGGGGCATATTGTAATGTGGCTTTATTTGTCTGTGCTCGAAATTAAATGAAAAAAACGGAGTTTTCTGTTAAAACAAATAAATAAGGAGTAAAAACTTCGTATTAACCCTCGGGTCAATTTCCCAAAAAAATAACCATAAAATATCAATGTAAGAATTGATAAAATTAGTATACCCTGGCAATTTCCAAAAAATATAATACACATAAAATCTACAGTAAACTATTTGTTATTCAAACATATAAATACACAGTATAAGTAAGTTTATAAATTTATTTTAGTTTTCCACTTATATATTTTCAATAATTATTTATATTACTGTGATATATTAATATTACTGTGTGTAGGTTAAGAAGTAAATACTTTTTATATGTAAATTGGCTAGATTTTTTATATTAAATAAACAAATTATGCCTATACCAAAAACGAAAATTGTTTGAATGTTCTATCAAGGGGTAATGCAAAGCCCACTGATTATTCACTCGTTAAGACAAATATAATTTTAATTAAATGAAACAAACAGCGGAGAGGTTGATTGGGCATTCACAATTAAGCTCTCGAAGAGTTAAACTCGCGCCGGGTTTAGGCAAAGCTTAATTAAAACCTTTGTCTTGGTCTAATTCAAATAAAATACAAGAATTTCAAAGCCTGCAGACGTGTAAAGGAGATGTATGAAGTACGTCTTTGTCTACTAAGATCTTTTCTTTTAATTGAAACATTTTTAGCCATTACAATTTAATTAATAACTTTTTATTTTTTTTACTTGTGTTTAAACTACAAAAAGTATCATGGCCTCCAAAGTGAAACACTCCCAGCGCTCCCTGTCCTGTGCTGCCTTTCAGCTGCAGCAGGTCCTTCACTCTGTCGATCCAGCGGTAGCAAGGCAGACCTACTGGTTTCCGACCACTAAGCTTCCTTCACCTCCCGATCTTGGCCCATGCCCTCAAGGTGCCCCAGCTCTACTTTGGCATTTTTTCGGTTCATGAGCCGTCCTCCCTCGTCGTTTCACAACTGCGCGTTTCTACGGCAGTTGTTGCGGAGCACTACCACTATGTGAAACCAGCGAACCAATTAGACTTAGGGTCCTTCCAGAAAAGAGCGTACCAATTCGTTAAAGGCCGGCAACGCACTCGCAATCCCTCTGGCATTGAGAGTGTCCATGGGCGGCGGTATCACTTAATATCAGGTATCCTGCCCGATGCCCCTGTTCAACAAAAAGAAAATTACCGGCGATCGAAAAATGACATATATTGTCACGAACACATACCCACATTATCTGAATATTTTACAAACTACCTTCGAATTATTTTACATCAATAAATTGGTCTGATTTCGCAACATATTATAAACCCAGATTTATCGCAAAAAGCTATTTAAATCGTTGACATATTGAATCAATCAATGTCGTAAAAACAGCTTACTTCGACGCCGTTAAAACCAGTTCAATGTTATTTCGACGATTCAAGAGTCTGATGGATCTCGAGATTCATAATATAAGTTAAATATAACTTTTCGTCTTAACTTAAATGAGATGCGAAGACATAAAATTAGTTATAGACGTTAGACAATGATTGATAGCACTTATCAGTTATTGTAGTCTTATATTTTATTTTAGAGATATAGTTCATAATATCCTATAGGTATATATCACTGCCGTCAAAAATTTCGTCAAACAATTTAATTTTGGACTATAGAAAACAAATAATAATAAAAATAAAACTAGACAACAAAGTAATGATTACGATACGGGTATTTGTGATGTGCAAGGTCTCAAATCAACTGGTAAAAAATTGTACAGTATATTTTTGAAATATACATAATATTTATAAGCAAATAATTGAGAACACTCAGGCCTGGAGACGTCTTAATTGACTCGGCCTGTTGCGAATGATAAGGCAATCAAAGAGCCCGCGCACACGCCACATTTATTACAGAGATATTACAAAATTTGTAATTTAAATACGATAATTAATCATGATGTTTAATTTAATTAACATTTTTAATACTTCGTTACATTAAGAGTACAAAACACAGGTAAACTACTAAATTAGAAATAAGCAATCTCAACTCTAAACAGGGAAACAATATCGACCAACTTCGCGGCATTTGACAAAATAAAGAAATACGTAATATAGACATAACTAAAATAAGCTAATGTGAAGATGCAAATCATAGTTATTGATTAAAAATCTTTCAAATTCCAAGAGGTTAAAGTGATTTAGTGAATACAATCTAATTATATCTCTTAAGGTTATTAAGTATTACTTTTATATTCTGTAACTTGGTTATTGTATATTAATTTATACATCCAAAATAAAATAATAATATATTACCTATCTAATTGAAACATATCTTTACTATAATGCAATGCAGTGTAATCAGTAGCGCTACAACCTTTTTAGGTCTGGGCCTCAGATATAGCTATCAGTTTCATGATAATTTTGGCAATTTACCTCCTGTGCCTGACACACGCCGTCGACTTTTTGGGTCTAAGGCAAGCCGGTACCCTCTCGTTGTTTTCCTTCACCGTTCGAGCGAATGTTAAATGCGCACATAGACAGAAAGTCTATTGGTGCATAGCCGGGGTTCGAACCTACGACCTCGGGGATGAGAGTCGCACGCTGAAGACACTAGCCCAACACTGCTTTGAATGCAGTGTAATGGACTCATTTATTTTTTATAAATTCGTCTACAGGCATTGTAAAAATCAAAACGTATTTTTGTAATTATTACTCGTATTACATCTAATAGAGGTGTTATACGTCCGTTAAGAAAATTCCCTTAGGAAACATTTCTGTAATTAACTTTACATTGAAGCTTTTAATATCTTGAATCACTATATTACTGTACCAGTAGTGAACGGATTCCAACAGAGAGCAGGAAATGAGTTTTGGATTACTCGCCTTTGAAAAATTCTGTCTGTAGCCGATTCTAAAAGGCTTCTA
The DNA here is from genome assembly GCA_905332375.1 of Pieris macdunnoughi. NCBI lineage: Eukaryota > Metazoa > Arthropoda > Insecta > Lepidoptera > Pieridae > Pieris > Pieris macdunnoughi. Next base: position 5,939,272 of record CAJOBZ010000007.1, read on the forward strand.
AATCATTTTATTCACGCTTTGAATTTCGTTATTACACAGGGACCAAATTTTTACTTTAATTTTCTATTTATTAATGTTTAATGATTATTATTATAACTGTTTAGGTTCAGAATTTTGTCAGTACTGTATATATATATTTAAATAAAGGTAAAAATAATTAAATTGTAAAAAAATCCGTAGGGGTCTCATTTCTGCGACCGCTTGATTTTTGCAATTCCATTAGAGAAATTACAGCCATAAAGATTATTCGAAATATTTTTACGATTATAGCAAAGCAATCATGGCGAGATAGTAATAAAGCTATTTTTATATGACCAATAAAATGCCCTTTACCACGAAATTTTAATGTTTTTTATATCATGTACATTACTTGGTATGTAAAAATTTATAAATAGAGTTAAAACTGTAAGTCTTCAAAAGATTATTTAATTATGAATGAAAATAATTCTCACATCGATTCATTCGCAGTTTACGAATGTTTACGGATACTGTAGTCCAAACAAATAAATCTTTCCTGTTTATTAGTAGATTAGATTAAATAATTCGGCTATCAACTCACGGGTCACCAGAAAGGAATACCTTTAGAAGGCCATTATGATGACTAAGACTAAGACCCCCGAGTTTGTTTCGACATTTCTTCTCAGGGCAGTCAGTTAGGAAATGTCGACTTCATCTAGTTTAGGATGACATTGTAAAAGTGATTTATATAGTCCTACTTGCAAGAATAAACTATTTCATTTCATTTCATATAAAAAATATCATATGTTAACCTCCAGTCGCAACTAGCCCGTGATTACTTTGATACGGAATTTAGAACCAATTTTTTTAAGAACAGAAGACAAACGGGCGATGATACATTCTCAATTGCAGAGGGCTCGCGAGTGCGTTGCCGGCCTTTATTATTTGTCTTTCATTGTACATTTTTATGCATTGTATTGTAATGTTCAATTTTACTAGAAACCTATGAAACGTACTAATTCACCTCCTCGTTCTCAGGTTGGGACTGACTCATGATGGGGAAGGTCAGTGTGAGACAGAAGGATTAAAAGGATCTGTGATGGCACCTACTGTATTGGCCACACTTCACAATTACGCGTGGTCATCCTGCTCGAGAGAACAGTTCCATGAAAAATCCGAGTAAGTATGTGAAATTTGTGTTCTTTTTCAGAATCTTACACCTTCTTAAGCATAGTTACGGGCAAATAAAAATATTCATTAGAATAACATAAGCCTTATATTTAAAAAAAAACATTATTAAATACTCTGTTTAACAAGTGTATATTTGCGGTACGTAAACAAAACATGTAATACACAGAGAAGGAAGTATGGTCAAATTAATCAAAGTATATACACTAATATTGAGCTGTCCCTTGGAGGGGGAGATGCGCTAAGCTCCATTATGATAGAATAATGATGATGAGGCGCAAATAAAACAACCAGTTTATTGAGAAATGAGATTGAATTCAAAGGCTCCATTACCAGGAAAGGTTTTTCGGGTTGGAAAGCAACGAAACTTTATTTATATGATAGGCTCGTTTAGCCTACAAAGAGTCCATAAAAGGCAGCACCCATGTTAGTGGGTGCGTTGTCCGCCTTTAAAAGAAGTTTTATTTATTTATACGTTGTATAGGTTGTTTCCTCCAGAGAAAAACCTCTACTGGAAGTCGATTCCACAGCTCGCAAAAACAAATGAAACGAATGCTTATACCTATAGTAAAACAATAAGTGATTTTAATCTCATTTGCCCCATGCTCCATTGTGGGGTTAAAGGGGTCGTTAAGAAACAAAATATACTTATTTTATAGAAAAACACTTTTTTAACGGATTTGAAGTTATGTTTTATTATAAATTTACAATTATTTTACATAATTTTAAATTTAACCGACGTTTCTCGTGCTTTACAGCGTGCGTGGTCACGGTGGTGAGTGGTGACTGAAGACAAAAGGTGTTGAATGTCAAAAAGTATCACAGCTGTAGAAAAAGTTGTGTTATCTGTATTTATTTCCCCGGAGTTAGTATCGACTAAAAGATGGAGGGTTTTGGCTTTCTACCATAACTTCAAATCCATTAAAAAAGTGTTTTTCTATGTCTAAAAGTTATGTCAATAAAAGACAATACTTATTTTATGACTTACACACCCTTTATGGATATGTGTTTTTTATAAATACGTTAATTAAGCGATATATTTTATATATAAAAGAATATTTCTGATTAAATTTCATGACCCCAGGTGAACCACTCAGTAATAACCCATTGTAGGCATAAACCGATCAAGCGAGAAATTGTTTATGCATTCAATCAACTAAAGTTGCGAAGTAGCTACCATAGACACAAAAACTCATATATTTTAAGTATGCAAATATTTTTTACTGCGTGTCAACATAACGATAGTTTCGTCGTCATACAATTTTGGTTTTAGTTCATTCGCATGTCAAAAGTATCGCATTTTTCTAAAATTTTTGTAATTACTAATCGTATTACATCTAATAGAGGAGTTATAGTTAAGACAAATTCCCTTAGAAAACATTTCTGTAACGATAGCTATTCCATTTTACGTTCAGATGGGGCTACCTTTGTAACATTTAGTACGTAGACGAGACAGATACCGAACAATTGTTGCCATAAACATAAAAAAATATCTTAATGTAATAAATGAATCTTTGTTCTAGAACATAATGTTCACATCTGTCATTATGAACGAATTTATATATCCAAAGTTATTCGTAATAATAAATAGAAGTATTTTTTTTATTATAGAAAAAAAATGGGCAGGAGGCTCACCTTATGTTATGTGATACCGCCGCCCGTGGACACTCTCAATGTCAGAGGGCTCGCTAGTGCGTTGCCGGCTTTTTAACAATTGGTACGCTCTTTTCTTGAAGGACCGTAAGTCTGCTCTGGAGACTCTCCTTCGTTGTCGACATCCCCAGGTGCCGTTATGCACGATTTGGTTCGTCGTTTCATACAAAACCAGCAAAGGAGTGGAACTCCTTGCACTCTTCCTCCTTCCCTAGACAGAATAATATATGTTCATTTAAGCGTTGGTTAAACAGGCATTTCCTGGACAGGCCCTCCAATAGGCCACATCTCAGTTAACATCAGGTTTTTAGCGTCAACAAATGAGTTAAAAAAAACAGTTATACGAGTAATCTTTGAGTGATGCATAATACTTGAAAACCAAATGAAAACTTATTTTGCGACACTAAAATCCTTTATACGTTATAGGCGCTGGTGGTGTCTTCAACAACGGAGTCATGATGATGGAGTGGTGCTGGGTGGGGCTAAAGAACTTTCCAATTATGTCTTCACTATGGATGAGCAGTGTCGGACGGAATTCGGAGAAGGGTAAGTGAAATTCCACCACTAAAACAAAATAAAAGCTTTAACACTGGCTCCAACGGTGCAGGAATGCATCTTGAGCAAAAAGTCGACGGCTTGTGTCAGGCACAGAAGGCTGATCACCTAATTGCCTATTGATCATGACACAGATACAGAAATCTGAGGGCCGGACCTAAAAAGATTGTAGCGCCCATGTTTTTTTTTGAAACAAAATAAAAAATAAACTTTTTTAAGGATTTGGTTTAGCCAAACTGTCTCTGGTTTTCATAATTTTAACCAGTTAACTTTTAATCAATAGTTATTCTATTTAGTGACATCATTTGTTTCTTTTGTCTGGAATATAAAACAAAACTTTACTTTAAGTAATATGTCTAGTATTAATGTATCAGCCCCCTCCGACTCGTTAAGTAAAATATACGCGAATCATCCTAGTTTATTGTTAAGTATTAAATATTCTAAAATATCTTTTTTGCGAACGAGAGGTAATACTTAACTAAGTTTTTAAAAAGCTGACTATGTGTCTATTATAGGGGATCTGAAAACCATTGATTGGAATGATAGCCTACGCGCTCATAATAATGTTAATGATATGGCATCTGAGTTCTACAAAATCCTTAACACCTTGTATATTATGTTTTAATTGTATTTTTTACATTTTTTAAATTTTAAATTTCTATTTTTTGTTTGTGAAACTTGTGTTTACGTTAATTGTCACACATTTTAGATGTAAGTTTTTGTAAAATAATTAGTAGATTAAGTATTGTGTGTGATGTCGTAAATAAATAAATAAATAAATAAATAAATAAATAAATAAATAAAAAACTTCATTAGTTCAATTCAACACGTTAATGAGACTCAAAGGAGAGTCTTTTGAGCTTCAAAGAGAACTTGTACAGTAGACTTAGCGTGAACTATAAGACAAATGTAACTTTTTGTCAAAAGGAAGTGATACTGACAAAGTATTGACTCTGAATTTTTAATTAATGGTGTCAATGATTGATAACCTCCTCCTTCCTTCGATTTAAATTCGTTATTATAATCTTCAGGATACATACAAGTATACTTTCACCGTCAATGTTTAATGCAATTGTTAATAGGTTAATATTATATAGGTATATATAATAGGTGCACAGAAACATACTTTTAAGTCGAACGTAGAAGTCGAAGTAAGAAGTAGACATGGGAAGAAATTGGCTGTGCCAAAAATCAATCTGGAACTGTTTAGGAAAAACACCTTTTGTATGGCAATTCATGTTTACAATAAATTACCAAAAGAATTAAAAGATCTTCCGACTAGAGTTTTTAAAAAGCGCCTAGGTGTATTAATTTTGGAAAAAAATGTACTATTCAATAAATGATTATTTCCGTGAGACACTGTAGTTGATATAAATTAAATACATACTTTATTAAATTGATATGTACGATACAAATAATATAAGAATTGACGAATTCATTTGACTATTAATGTAACGTGTAAAATTTCTTTAAACAAATTTGCGCGCCATTGTGTGTGGCAGAATATGCGAACTTACGATTGTACCACCTTACACATTTTTGTACCATATTCTTGCAATAAATAAATTTTTATTAATAATATTATTATTAATTACGTATTATTATAATAAAAATAATAAAACCAGTTTATTTGAAATTATATTTATCGGAATCCCTTCACGGGTAAAGGCATCCATATTTATGTATCCATCTTGTTAGGACGCCCTCTTCTCTTTCTTCCCCTTGGTCCTTTCGATATAGTTGTCTTTAATCCTTTTATCTAAGCATCTTGCTATATGCCCCGCCCATTGCCACTTCTGTTTTCGAGCGTAAACTCAAATAGCTCTAAATGTAAAATGGATGCCAAAAAATACCGAAACTGTCTTTGTTAGTATTCATAATTAAAATTACTACGAATGACTAACACCTTCCTTATTCTAAATTCCAGTAAACGAACAAAACGTGTTCAAATCATAATATTTACGTATTTCATGTTTATTTTAAATGTTCCGTTTATATTTTGGAGGACTGCGTTTATATTTTGGAGGACTGCGTTTGTATTGCGACGCAATTGCAGTACTTTCAATATTATATTTCGTTGACGTAATAAATGTATTTTTTTATACAGACTTATATTAGAGTTTGATATTTATTTAGTATTCTTACAGCTAACATAAATTATATACAACAATAACATGGAATAAATAATATATAAAAGTTACAAATATTTACGAAAGGACATAATCATTAAAAATATATTAAATACGTATTACATGATTCGGCTGTGATGTGTGATGGTGTGAATGTGAGGTTATTGTACATGGGGGTATGAATGTGGGGTGCGTGTTATACCAAATAAGCCTGATGCTGCGTTTCTTCGCTATATTTAATCAAAAATCATTTTATTTTTAAAAATATTATGTTAAAATGATTACAATTATAGTTGATAATTGCGTATACAAGATAACATTACAATAATCGATTTAACTAGTATGTTACGGTTCTGTGTTTGTTTAATTGACCAAAACAAGTAGGTCATCGGCCTTTTTTGAGGACTCGACTAGTGTTGCTTGTAATTCGCTTAGTACTACTAATCGACAAAGGGAGACGACAATTATTATCCTGATGATGAGAAAATCTATAAATGAGAATAGACAAAGTTAGAATCAGATTAGCTTCAAAGTTGTCCGCTATAAAGTACACGTGCTAGGTCACTTGACACGTGGAAGCCTTTATAACTTTATGATAGTTTTAAAAGGTCATTAATTAATGGGTAATCGAAATATAGAGTTAATAGCTTTCTGGCATAATTGGATATTCTACATTTAAATACATACATACGCATATGTCGCCGCAATATTAAAAAAAATACTGCTGGAGCCCACAAACATCACGTGGATAGTGAGAAGACTGAAAAGGACAAATCCATTTGAACAAGTGAATTAGTGTTAGTGCACGTTAGTCTTAAGTGTAGACAGTGAAAAAAAAAAGAACACAAGAACGGAGTGTCTTCCATTTATTAGAGACTGTAAGTAGTGTAATTGGACACTTTCTTATGTAAAATATTCTTATTAGTAAATTAGGTTAGACTTAAATTTCTCATTATTAAGTTAGGCTAGATCGTAATTTTCCATGATGTCTTAGTGAAGACACGTGTAATAAAAAAAATACATGCATATTATTTGTTAAAATTGTAATAATTCGTTACGCGACGGATTTTAATAAACAGTTATAAATTTAAAATATTCCCAATCTCTTGTTTTGTAGGTTCCTCCATTAACGAACTCTTGAGTCTTGTCCATTAAGACTCTAAAGTCTTGGACGAACTTTTAATTCTTGAGAGGATTTATGTACCTTTGGATATACACCAAAAAGACCACATTAGGGATTGCCTATGGCTTTTCTTATTAGGTAAGGTTCGGGGCTCCTGAAAGCATTATGAACATTTGAAGCTTTCAAAAAGCACAAAAGCGATATTTAATTGTGTTAAACGACTTTATAGCTTTTAAAAAGAGATTTTCTTACATTAGAAATTTGTGTCTATGTAAAAAAATTTAAAATGAAAGAAGAAATGTTACATATATCAACTCGCAAATCGATGTTAAATTATTCTCATATTCGTGAAGCAACGATAAATTGGTCGTACGTATTGGGAATATTCAGGGAAATGGCCTGTCATGCACGTTCAAAAATATTATGACAGTTCTATATTCTATATAATTTTGGCTGTATTTTCTTGTACTTTACAAAAATATGTAATTGTTTAAAACATTGACGATTTCAAAGAGTATCGCTTTATTGCCAGTTCGTCTCGTTCTTCGCCCTTGATTTGAGAAGTGGCAGTAAATTTTTTTTTGGAAAAAAAATACCGCCTGCGAAGTTCAGCAACAAAAAATATCACTTTAAATATGTTTTGCTTAATTAATTTATAATATAAAGCAAATAAGGTATAATTTTCAAGAGAATTCTAATTCAATACTGCTATAGGCGATTCGCTTCCTCGGCAAAACAATTGTTTTAACCCTGAGGCAAACGGGCAGGAGGCTTCCCTGATGTTAAGTGATACCGCCGCCCATAGACACACATTTCCAGAAGGCTCGCAACTGCGTTGCCGGCCTTTTAAGAATTGGTACGCTCTTTTCTTGAAGGACCCTAAGTCAAATTGGTTCGGAAATACTTCAGTGGGCAGCTTAAAAACGCTCAGTTGTGGAACGACGGACGTCGAGGTGATACGGATGGTATTTTGTATTCTGCCATGATGTCCGATAATGAAACTCAGCTGCAGGTATTAGTCTGAACAACTCTGAACACTCCCCACATCTCTCCGCAACGCCAAGGAATTAAGGCGCACGGAAAGTGAATCTATTATTATATATATAAAAGAAAAATGGTCTTCGTTTGAGGCTCCTTCACGCCTAAACCACTGATCGTATCGACATGACTACCACCAGTCGATGCGAAATTTTTTCTAGATGGTTTATGGCTATTTATTTATTAAGCTGTTTACTTTTATGAAAATTTATCCATACGGACTTCACCGCGGAAACATTCGGGGAGGCTTCCTAGAACCTCTAAACGTCAACATCTGTTAAAAACTCGATTTTCGAAATATTTCAATTTTCTTAGCGGGAAGTTAAAAAGAAGAATAATAAAAATATGAAAAAAAATAAAATAATGAAACATAAAATTTATTTTAATTCGTCCAGCAAAGCGGGCGCGAAACGGCTAGTGGTCGTATAAAATAAAGTACATATATAAAATCGAAGTAGTGGAAAATATTTCGCTAGTAAAATTAACTCAAAACATTAGTATTATACATATTACGTTTACTTCACTTTAGTTTCTAGTATCTTTCTTCACCTTTCTGTTTCTTAGTTATCTTCTAGTATCGGCAAACCATGCCGAAAAGATCGCTAAGATACGAAAAAGCCCGCCGCGCAGTCTATAGACTTATTACCTAAAGCCTAATATATTCTTGTGTCCAAGGAAGTGTTAATAATATCTCATTAAAATATCTAGAAACATATTTATTTCCAATCGGATACATTGATATAAATTAAGCCAACGAGATATGTCAATATAATTCGGATTGCGCCTGGAACGTATCGCTTTCTGACAGGAAAAAAATATTTTATTTCTTCACCTATTAAATGACTTTTTATATTTATTTATGGGTGTAACGTGGAAGGTCACTAACGACATTGCGCACCAGCTCCAAAGGGTCGTCAACCCGAGGAAATCTCTAACGAGCAACTTTGGGAGCGCTGCCGAGATTCTCAGATTAGCCAGCACATCAAGCACCGCAAGTGGAAATGGATAGGCCATACACTCCAAAGAGATTCCAATTATATCCCCAAGCAGGCGCTTGATTGGAACACGCCAGGAATGCGAAAGCGTGTCCGTGCCAAACATGGTACAATTGCAGATGAGGCAATGAGAGCCGGAAAGACTTGGTGAAATATGAGGCCCAAGACCGAACGCGATGGAGACTAATTGTGGACGCCCCGTGCCCCATCTTGGTGTCCAGGACATTAAGTCAAGTTATATGTCTATGAAACAATGTTTTTGTTATGGTTTCGTTCATTTATTTTAAGACCCGATTTCAAATATTTAAATTAATCTTTCTCCTGTAACATAAAAAAGGTGTTACGCAATGAGGGATGAAGTGTGAATGAAAGTAAAAATAACTTCCAAATATTTCTTTACTTGAAATGTCTTTTAATACAAGTACAGAAATCCTCGGAGCAGTGAGATCGCTCTGTGAAGCCTGCGAAGTGCCCAGGAGATTTCTGGAAGGAGCTAGGCTGGCCTAGTTAGCCAGGACCTTACGCACAACGGACCTAATTAGAGTCTAAGTGCGGAAACTGTGTCCACCAACCTTTAACCTTTTTTGTCTTTTAATGAAAATAGCGTAGGTTTGCCATAGCGAAAATTGAAAACAGCAAAATATTTATTCAAATAAAGAGGTTTAAAAGCACCGCACAAGAGCACTCTTTCACTTAAGTGTGCAATCTCGTTTTTCTTAAGAGGCAGATAGTCAGCATTTTCACAGAATAAATGCTACAATTACTTTGTGGAAACTAAAAATTCCCGACACTTAGATGAAAAATCAAAGTTTCTTGCTTACGTATTTTATCGTTTGGATAAGAACGGTAAATGTTGAAGTTCAGCTCCAAAGGATCGTATGTAAGATGGATGAGGTGCAATGTTCCGTAAGAATTAGAGTCGATATATATTGTACATGATTCGATCGGTATTATTAGTATTGTTCAGTACTTTATAACATGCGTGTATTAAATCAATGGCGATACTTCCTTTTAATATCTGAGCTTCAGATTTCTGAATCTTATTCATGATCATTCAAGTTAGTGATCAGGTTCCTGTGCATGGCACACGCCGTCGACTTTTGGGTCTAAGGTAATTTATTATATAATCTTCTTAATTATTCGAAGTTATTACGCTATGTATTTCACGAAAGTTATCACGATTTATAACGAATAAAACAAATAGATTTGCTTTCTTATCCATTACAGAAGGGTTTATTTAAATGTACTTTATTCACGGGTAAACCAAAGTACAGTATAGACATGTTTTTACCTCATGGGGTATGAGGCAGACACATTTCTGGGTTGGTATCATTACTTTTAAACGATCAGCCTGTGTACTAGGATCATTTTCTCTCTTCAGTTATACGCTTTATTTCAACCACTAAGACACGAAGATAATTTCTATTTACCGAGTCTAATGTTACCATTAAAATCGCCGCATTTAACCACATTTTTAGAAACATATTTCTGTTTTAAAGTTTATATGAAAACCCACTATATCATTTCCGAACCAATTCGACTTAGGGTATTTCAAGAAAAGAGCGTACCAATTCTAAAAACGCCGGCAACTTGCGACCATTCTGGCAATGTCCATAGGCGGTGGTATCACTTAACATAAAGTTTTCCTGGCGGTTTGCCACCTATTATAAAAAAAAATTAAAAACATAATAGCCTCGTAAATTCTCTTAGGTACATCTTTACATTAAGGTTAATTTTATATTATCTAAGTTATAGTAGATGCTTATTAACTATACAAAGATGCAAAACTGCGATTTATCCATGACCTTCATAAAGCAATTAATAAAAATGACAAAGTAAACGCAATTAATAACAAACCAAGATAGAAGTTCACACGTAATGGAATAGCAAAGTGAACAAAGATCAAAAGAGCTGAATTGAAACCGTAAATCATTCGTTTATCAGTATTTATGGGCTGTGAGCACTCCCGGTCGCATCTGCTTTGTATTTTACATTCCTACTGTATTTAATCTATGGCCTGAATTGACAATTGACAGGTTTTATCTTACTTTTAAGTTGCAGCATTGATTAGTTTCCACTTTCATATTATAGATCGATTTTGTCTGCCGAAATTAGGTCAAACGGGTACATAAACCATACTAAGCGTCGATTCGGCTTATTAATAGCTTAAGAACTCTTGAAATAAAGACCCAAGAAAAACAATTCATTAAAAAGCGTCTGGCAAACGTTTTATAGATATCCACAAGGTTTCACTTCAATTCATTGTGCTAATAATACAATATAAATTTTAAATAATTTTGTTATTCTCGAACCGTTTTTTACTGCATTCAATTCTTTGCATGTTACCTTCGAAAGTACAGGAACGCATTTTGAAATCAACTACACAATGGTATCTATTAAATGGCCATATGGGTGATACGATCCATTGCCCCACGCCTATTTGGGATACACCCAATTGTTTAGCATGACTCAAATAAACGGAACATGGCCGTAATTATAGAGAACAACTCACTTTGTCTATGAACAAAATTGGTATAACAATAATTGTTACAACGCGTGAAGTGATTTTTAAGTGTGTGTACAACATTTTTTCTCTGAATCAGTCCGGCACAAATCACCGCATAAATGAAAAGCCGAACGTGTCTTCACAATATGACTCGTCATACAGACTATTTGTTAGTCTTGGTGTTAGGGTACAAAACATATTTCTGAGCCCGTTTATTATTTTAGAGATCAAATATTTTTTTTATCTATAGGTACTAAAAAAATTACGTTTTATTGCGACAATAACAATTGACGCAACAATTTAAAAACACGATGAACGAAACTCCAATAGATTGCTAAAAATAATTACAAAACGACATTTAGAGTTTGTTATTTTATAAATGTTCTTCAAAACGATTATTTTAGTCTCATTCCTAATTAAAGTCCAAAATGTTCTGATAAAATTATTTGTTTAGGAATTCAAATGACAAGCCAAAACTTACGTGTTTTCACAGACTAACGAACTCTCATTATTACAAATTATATAAAATGTCAGTTTTCACAGATAATTACGAATAAACATTATCACGTAAGAAATATAATTATTTCTTTATAAACACAAAATCAGGTTAAAAACAAGCTTTATATATAATAAAATAAATAACTGAATCACACCAGTATCAATGTTAAATTCTTGTTCACCCATCACGAGCCATCTGCTTAATGTGTCGGTTTCATTAATACCAATTATAAAAGTGACTTGCAAAAGCTTTGTTAATACGAAATTAGCTTCAATAAAACTGTATCTACTACGTTCTATTAAAATATACTTAGTATACCAGTTGGAGTATTAAAAAACTTAACTATTGATCCCTATTAATCCCGTGGTTAACACTAAAATGGGCAAAATCAAGCAAGTCTGTTTTTGTTTCCAGATCTTTCTTATCTATTCAGAGATCTTTGTGATATCATAGCCGAAAAATATACCTAGAGATACCGATATCCTGTAGGGCTATTTAAAATTCCAAGTAATTTTCTCTATCAGAGCACTACATGTGATATTTTTAGACTTCTCGATTATTTGATTATTGTTATCATTTTTATTTCGAATAAATTATCAACGTCAAATCAGTGATTCTATAGTCTTTGTTAATAACAGAAGTAGTTACAATAATGAACCAATGGCCACAGAGCTTCTAAATGAACAGCATCGAAGTCAAATCAGTTCAAAATCTAGTCTATATTATATAATTTCAGCAATGTTTGCAAATATTTTATATTCAATTTACTAGCAGTTGCGTTTGGAACTGAAAGACAATCAATATAAAACACTAAAAGTAATCATTTGACACTTTTTCCACGACTACTACTGCCGTTCAACTTCGTAGTCTGTTCGGGTTCGGTTGCCGAACAAAGTGACACGGTAAAGTTAAAACTATTGCCATTAAAAAAAGTGTCACGGAACTTGTTTATGACAAGTTCCGGTTATTATTACAGGTTACGGTTACACAGTTTGGTACGGTCTTCAACCCCTACCCGAAACAAAAACCCCGTAGTAGGAGGATGGTGGATACCAATCACTATAGGTAATGTAGGTAGGTATAGGCCCAAACGGAGGTCCGAGTCTGGCAGGAGCCGCTTTTGCGCTAGTCGTGGGAAAAGGTCCATGCCGAGGTGATCTGTCAAGGCCCTTCACGACAACAGCTAGATTCCATTACTCAAAAAAGATACGGTCGTCAGTTCGATTGAGAGGTTTGCTAAGTAGACTGTGAAGTCGTAATCAAATAGCTAATGCACAAAACATTTGATGACGGCAGCGATAGCACTTCTACTCGTATTTTAAATAATACAAGTTTAAAGATGTGTCATAAAATATAAGATCAATAAGAAAATAATTAAATAAATAAATTTAAAAAAAGTTTCATAATCAAATATAAGATCAAAAAATTAAACATATTTAATTTTGCTAGAATGGTCTTCTGAAATCAAAAAAATGTCTCTGTATATTGTATTCTAAAGCAATGGAATTGGAAGACCGAAAATTAATTCAGTTCTTAACATAAAATGTCAGTAAAACCAGACAAACATTTCCAGATTAATATGGCCATTATTAACATGAATATTTATGAGTGTGAGTGAGTAAAATGTTTTCAATGCGCTTTTAACCTAAATTTAAGTTTTGACACTGATATTTTATTAGCATTTGTGCGCTAATTGTGGCAGTGACCCACAAAATATTATGGGTACGATAAATTGCTAAGAACATTACATACTTAATTTTATTTTGTGACATTAATGTATCGTCATATATCGTCCTATCTCTTCGTTGTATTTCTGCTTCCCTTAACATTTCTCTGTATTTGGTATATTGAATTCATGTTTTTTACAGATATAAAAACCAACGGCTAAAATAATAATTTAGATCACTTAATATACAATAATTATGAACGTCAGTAAAAAAATTAATGCTTCTAAATTTACATTTACTACCATGGCGAAGATCGAAAAGAATTGGCAATAAAATCTCCGTCACTCTAGTAGATCGCCAAGGTTTTTCTTTACAAATTGTTTGTCCTGAAACCATTATGCCTCATATGTTAAAGCAGTTATTATTGTCATTAATTAAATAATTATTAATAAATAAGAAAACCGAAAGCTTCACAAGGCGCAGTGAAGTAGGAACATGCTCTTACATTATTGTGGGAACACCACGCAAACACATATCAAGGGGAATCAATTTGGTGAATGTATTTTGTTATTATAACGATATATTATATATATCGTTTGCGTTTAAGATATTTGCCTAGTGGCTTGATCGTTGGCCTAGTGGCTTCAGCGTGCGACTCTCATCCCTGAGGTCGTAGGTTCGATCGCCGGCTGTGCACCAATGGACTTGCTTTCTATGTGCGCATTTAACATTCTCTCGAACGGTGAATGAAAAAATCGTGAGGAAACCGGCTTACCTTAGACACAAAAAGTCGACGGCGTACGTCAGGCATAGGAGGCTGATCACCTGCTTGCCTATTAGATAAACCAATGATCATGAAACAGATACAGAAATCTGTGGCCCAGACATAAAAAGGCTGTAGCGCCACTGATTTATTTTTTAAGATATTTAAGAATCAACTTGATTGCCCCAACCTTTTAACTAAATTTAAATTTTGTGTACACTCTAGATCCCACCATCCCATTTGTGCCTACCTTCGAACACGTTTTCGTCATGACTCACCAATATCAAGATTGAGTATTGTGATAAATGAGTTAGGTCTGGATAAAGATAGTTGCTCCCCTCATACTTTGAAATCAATTTTCATTTTTTTCATGAAGCTTTTTAATTCATGAAGCTTTTATTCTCTTCGTGTTAACAAAAACTTTAGCCTATAAGTGCTTGTCACACTAAATATAGTATTTTATTTTTCTAATAAACCAATGTATGAGTATACCGACAGTCAGTAAGCTTTTGTAAATTAATAAATTTATGATCAAAATATTTTTAGTCTTTACAGATATTGTATTCAATTTATATAAAAATCTTTTTTTTGACCATTTCTCTTCTACCTCGTAATTTAGCTACTTATATAATATTAATTGTGACTGGTTAATTTTATCAATTGTGATTAAGCTTTGGATTAGCTTTTACATAATTGTTTATATTATTATTATCTATACGAGTATATATAGTTAGTTATAGTTAATGTTTCATGTTATTTTATGTTCTTTTTGTTAATTATTTATGCACTTCTTGTACTTTACCCTCTGTAGGAGTTTCTTTTTTATAATTTCTATACTAGGGTTGCCTGGAAGAAATCGCTTGTTAGCGATAAGGCCCGTTGCCTAATAACTAAGGTAACTTTTTTTGTTATAATTTTGTAAGGTACCAAAGGGTATCTAATTAAATAAATTGTAATAAGTTGTCCTTTACCTAACTGTTAGAGTTGACAGACCTGTGCTGTTTTTCTAATTGTTCACAAATATTTCAGGTTTTCCATCTGCAAATCTGTGAAGATAAAATCACCTTGTGCGAGGCTTTGGTGTGCCCATAAGACGATGCCACACGTTTGTCGATCTAAGCGCGCGCCACCTCTCGAAGGAACACCTTGTGGAGTGAATCAGGTAACGATTATGGATAACATATATATTTAAAACTTTTTAACGCAAATTTATTATGTAAATATTCGAAATAATAAGTATTATTACGCGATTGAAAACGTCACCATATTCTAGAGCTAGAAGACCGGCAGTAGCTCTAGGCAGAAGATAAGTAAATGCTTCCAATTTGAAGTCACTCCACATGACAGCACCACAGAACATATATATATATATATAGGCTGATTGCAAATACCCGCAGAGAAAAAAAAATACGCGATTTATTTCGCGAGTACTACGTGACCATGATCCAGTAAAACGTCCATTTAAAAATAATAAATTAGCCATCTGCGTACCAAAACAATTACGCTGGAAAATCAAATCCAGATTCCTTTTAAGTCCTGAAGAGATCAGTATACGAATCCACCACTAACCCATAAAAACGGTCTGTTACCTTATCAAGAACATGGGCATTTTATGTTTCCTTTAAAAGCGCCGCATTTACAAATAACATATTTTTCTCAGTTATTCAAAAGTCTTAAAAGCCTCGTAAATAGGATACACACACGATTTAATCTTAACATTAAGGGTAATTTTAATTCCACTTGAATTCCTTATCTAAGTTATAGTAGATCCTTATTAAATAGTAATTATGGCGCCGAACGAAATACCTTCTGTGTATTTTAAATGCTTTAAACGAAGCGAATATATTTACGCTTGCCGCTTCGTTTAATAAATGTCTGGGTTTTCTCATTATTGTATATAACATTATATGTGTAAAATGTTTATTATAAATACTATTCAACTTTAATTTTGCATGGGTTATATATTCGCTTATCTATTTTATCCTCCTTATATAAAGATATCTGGAAGGGTTGAAAGAAGTCCTTAAACAAGAGGGGTATCCACGGTCAACTAACACATTACTACTAACATTTAGCTATAAGTGAATAATAACAAACGAAGGATTATGGAAATAAAAAAAGGGTTAATTAATTATATATTTTTATTCTAATTATTGTCCAAGTTGGTGTAAGTATCTATATAATAAAATAAAGTCTCACACAGTTCCACTATTTATAACTCAAGAACGTCTAAACCGAGTCTGTAAATTGGTGGTGGAGGGGGAGCTTAGAACCAGGAGACGGACAAAAGATACTTTTTATACTGTTCTGTTGGACGTAACATAAAACGTGGTATAACAAAACGCAACAAACAGAGGAACGAAAAATTTATCAGTCTAGCCGTTCATTTGTTACTTCAATTTCCGATCCATCTTGCAATCGCTACCATTAACAAACCACAAGCCAATCTTTGGTGTTTTGTGATCTGAATCTAGAAAATCAATGTTATTCCCGTGGCCAATTATATGTGGCATTTTCACGGAAATACCATCTACGTTATTTGTTCTTGCGCCTGATATTAAAACAAAAAATGTCGTCTATCACAAGGTGCTTCACTGAAATAACCAAAATACCTTGTCAAAAAATAATTATTAAAATATTTTTATTTTAATAAAAAATTGAACTTGATAAAACATAAAATCTGCTCATTTATTGCTTCTAGTTCGCCGGGTCAGCTAGTTATGAATAGGTATTGAAAAATAGCAAGTGATGTAACCTAATGTAACCATGGCAACGGGCTTTTAGAAAAATCTTCCATATAGAGAATTGCATATGCATAACATTGAACATTCTATCAGCGCTCACTCTGTGTGTACGTGTGTCTGCATAAATTCGATGTATGAATACATTGTATGAAATACCACGGGTTATAAAATGATTGGAGCTTTAGTTTTGTAATAAACTTTATAGTTTTAGTTCTGAGGACTTTTTATGTAGAATTAAAAGCTTTTATTACATCATATATTTGAATAAGAATTGTTCGCAACGTGTTTATAGCATAAACATTTATTTACCTATAACAACATAATTATCTGGTCATTGGTCTTAATAAATCAGTTACAAATTTGTATGAAGAAATACAATATCTGATGCTATTGATTTAGAACAGTATTGGTCTAGTGGCTTCAGCGTGCGACTCTCATACCTGAGGTCGTAGGTTCGATCCCCGGCTGTGCACCAATGGACATTCTTTCTATGTGCGCATTTAACATTTGCTCGAACGGTGAAGGAAAACATCGTGAGGAAACCGACTTAGACCCAAAAAGTCGGCGTGTGTCAGGCACTGGAGGCTGACCTACTTGCCTATTAGATTTAAAAATGATCATGAAAAAGATTCAGATATCTGAGGCCAAGATCTAAAGAGGTTGTAGCGCCACTGATTTTTTTTTATTGATATATTGTCCCGTAAAGAGGAATGAGGAGGATATAAATATTGTCAATAACAGAAATATCCACTACATCACAGAACACCAATCAATCAAATCCACTTGTTATGACATCTACAAAATTCTAATAATGCAAATTTTTCTTGAGGGTAGGACGGTCTACCGGCATTATTGGATTTAATAAACGGTTCTATATAACAGATAGATGTCGCTTTGTGCAAAGATGACATCACAACTTCGGTAATCTTCTTCTCCGCCGTCGCAAAGAGCCTCCATTATACATTAATTGTATCTTCTGAAAAAAACGTTAATTCATAAATTATCATGATAGAACCTTCCACCCTGAACCTGATAACTCGTGGGCATTCGTTTATGTTCTGTTGGTACATACTTTTTCTATGAATTCATTTTAAATAAGTCGCTCAAGTTCAGTTCGGTGGCAGTTGTTGTAGATATGTTCAAATATATGTTAAATGAAACACTTTTTTTGAAGCTGAGTTTCAACTGGCTTTAATTTTTTAAAACATGAGCTAGTAGCTTATAACTAGCATAAAATTGGGGATAATGGGGTCGGTGCCAACAAAAAAACTATTATTCATTGGCTTATTTAAGGGTTCTTAAATCTATGTGACACTTCAATACAAGTATGTTCCACCTTTTTGTACATTATCGGAAACACGAATTATATTACAATCATGAGTGTGGGAAAAACTAAAGGGTTCATTTGGTTATGCTTCTAATTATTTACTAAAATGTAAGTTAACTAATGTTAGGTAACATAACTCTCGTCATTTGTCATTTGTAAATCTTTGTTTTTAATTTATTGTATTATTATTTATTACTAAGGATGTCATGTGGAACATGGTGTAATGGTTGCAGCTCCTTACAAACGTTGAGTAAAACAAGAAACTTGGCGATTTAAAAAAGTGGCGGAGAGTTTATTGCCAGTTCTTATCTTCCGTTCTACACCCTTGATTTGAGAACTGGCAGTTAATGTAAAATTAGAAGCATTTCATTAGTTCATAAGTGTACATTGTGTTACCTACATGAATACTCGTAAATGATTTGACTTCTAACCGAAAACATAAAATATTCGAATAGACGCTATTACCTAAAATCAGATCTCTTTACTAACTCTTTCTCTTTCTGTTAAATTGTGTTTAAACTGTAAAGTAATCTACGTTGAGTAAATAACACTGCACACTGATTTGGTTTTTATCATCAAGCGGGATATTTTATATTTTACTTTCGTGATATGATATATACGCTACAAGAAAAAGAATCCTTTATTATTAGCTTACAGACATGAGAAAATACAGTTTAATTTCCGTCCACAATATATACAAACTGTTCAAATAAATACTCAATTTATCTTAATGACAGTTTTCGTGGAACGCTGAAGTCGGAAAGCACGATTCATCAATCGAAAGCAATCTCGATTGATGATAATGTAATGTGTAATTCATAATTTATTTATTAAAACGTCTGTACTATGAATTCGTCGAATTCTTTAAGCTCATGAAAGAACTTTCCTTGAAAAGATTTATTGAGCTATAATAATAATTATTAAGCCTCGTTTGTTCCTTTAAAAAAGCCCTATTTACAAAAGATACACTTAAAATTTTAAAAAATTATTATTGCTTTTTCAAGGACATCTTAATATATAGGCGTCCTTCAACTTCGACCAAAGCAGTTTCTTTTCTCCAATCATTTATTTATTTATTAATTACTTAAAACGTAGGTATGATCTTACAAAAATGTAAAAGTAATGAAATACACATTTAATACTAATTAAGCATGCATAAATATAAAATATAAAAAAATCAAGTTAAGTTACAAATTAAAAAAAAAATAAAACTTTAAACGTTTAAATTAAACTAGAAGTTTAATTTTGAAGAATACGACAAAACCGCGACAAGGATGGAGGAAAAAATATATCTATATTTTCTATATATCTACCTCTAATATACTGCTTGTGTTCATTTATATATATTACCTACTAGATGACCTGGTGAATTTCGTATAATCTAGATATAT
The DNA here is from genome assembly GCA_905332375.1 of Pieris macdunnoughi. Classification (NCBI taxonomy): domain Eukaryota; kingdom Metazoa; phylum Arthropoda; class Insecta; order Lepidoptera; family Pieridae; genus Pieris; species Pieris macdunnoughi. The sequence continues at coordinate 5,958,808 of CAJOBZ010000007.1, forward strand.
TTGTGTCAAAATTTAATAGGTTTTTTTTAAAAAAAGATCAAAGAGATCAGACCTCATACTATGAAACAAATTTCTGCAGACATCTATAAATATATGACGACCGAATCTAACTAGAAATTAAATACTTCCCAGCTAGGAACTGTTTTTATTTATCGGTCCAGCCATTCTCAAGTTCTAGCTAGACAAACTAACAGCAATGCCGAATGCCAAAATCCCCGGAGCTCCATTCGTTATACAAACGTCAAAAAGTTTCTTTAAGACGTGTTTGTTTGAAATAGTACTCTATTCTTTGTGACCTAGCCTTATCCTGGCCAAACGCCAAAGGTCAATTAGACAAAGAGATGACACAGCTTTTCTAATTCTCACAATTACATGCGTCATGAAAAACAAAATTAGAATGAAATTTTATCTTATTAATTTAAGATAAAATAATGCACTCCACATTACTACACTAATTGAGTTTACGTGATTAATAAAATAATATTCCAGTGGCGCTAATAGGGTTGTATGCTGAAAATTGCTTTTCTTTGATGATTTGTGTTATCAAAGACAAGTACTGGCATGCATGTCGTTCATTTTTAGGATTTAAGATATGCCTGTGTCCTTATGCCTTCAGTGTAGGGGCAAATGTTAATTACGCACATATATAGCATTGGTGTATAGCCATGATTCGAATGCACGACCACAGCGTTAAAAGTCGCACGCTTAATGCACTGGATGACACTTCTCTGCGTTAACGTGTTTATATACTCGTATATGTCGCAGTCAACTAGCTTAATTAGCCGTTAAAATAACAACCTAGTCGTTTAACTAGCGGCCTGAAAGATGTTCAGCCAGGTGATCTAACAGCTAGGCAAAGGACTTGGATCGATGTCGTTTCATTACTTGCCTAGCCTGTTGACTGTTAATTTAAATTTAATTCCACTTTCTTCCACTCTCAAACTCGAAATGAAACTCTTCAAACTGTCAATATGGCGTTGGCAAACCACAACTTTGATGGTGTAGTTCCAAAGTTTCACGAGAAACATCAGGTACAGTACTAGGCTGTTAATTGAAGGGCTAATTAAGCTAGTTGGCTGTGACATATATATAAGGAGGTGTATTTAGCAATAGGCTTGGCTTGGAAGCCTAGAATTGAGGTAATCTTTATTTTTGCTACATATCATTTTTACACTGTAAAATTTACAGTTAAAAATACAAAAAATCACGCCAAAAGATTACTTAAAACAACAATAATTAATGGCATTTAATAAATAACATTCTATTATCAGACACATGGTACTACTGTACCATATTTTCCAACCAGTTCCTTCTTTATAAGTTCTTTATCCGCAACTAACAGTACAGTAACAGTGTAAAACAAAGAACTTAGCGATTAAAAAGAGTGGCGAAGAGTTTATTGCCAGTTCTCCTTCGCCCTTGATTTGAGAACTGGCAGTAACTGTAAAATAAGAAGCATTTAATGTACATTCCTTTTTTGACGTTCATATAGGTAACACAATGTAACCTATATGAATAAATGATTTTTGACTTTGACAGTAAAGCAACTATGACGACACCAGTATGGTACAGACTCATTTAATTTTCCTAAATGTATTTGTTTGTATGTATTGTTTTGAAGGGTTTTTATTATATAATAATATTTAAGAAAATATTATTTATAATTAATGAGAAAAAGTAAATTAACTTTTAAGTTACTGGTTTTTTAAAGATTTTTTTGGTAAATTAAATAAAATATTTATTTAACAAGGAGTTTTATCATAGAAAACTTACATATTGGGAAAAAATGCTGTTTTATAGTATTCGAAATATATCTACACACTCGCTTTTTCCGCCTATCCTTAGATAGTGATTCCAGCGATCCCGAATCTAATAATGAATTTATTTCGCGATTCCAAGGAAGTAAGGAAGTTACGGAGAGCCTAGGTTTACGTTAACCCGCAATAAAATGTATATTAATTTTTTGACGTTCATAAGTGTACATTGTGTTACCTATATGAATAAATGATTTTTGACTTTAACTTTGAATATTTTCGATCATTATGGTCTGGAAACGTCCATACACGAAAAAGCTAAGCCTTTAGAACTATTACAATTATACGCACAGTTTAATAATAAGTATTTAACTCATAAAAATTGCGATATATTTATAAGTTATAAAACAACGTGTATGAATAAGATTATACAAGACAATATGGCATCACAAATTTTACACACATACACAGCAAATATATTAGAACACAAGCAAGGGAATAAAATAAACAACACTGTTTCCAAAAATGAAGAAAGAACTGCCCTGCGATTCTGTAACTCACTTTTCGAACTCACACAGCGGTTTTCACAGCGGCGGTCGCGCTCTAATCAGTCGTAAAGCAGTCATTTTACAATTTGGCATTCTGATAGCCAATAAACTACAAGGAGGGACCTTATCTAGAACTACAAGGAGGGACATAATAATAAATTTATTAGGGTTAAGGGAGAATACATTGAAAAGGAAAAATTCAATTCAAATGTTTCATTTCTTTACCATTCCCTGTAAAACATTCAGCGAAATTTTTGACCACCCCTTGTATATCAATATTTTTATCTATGTTAGTAATTAAGTTGTCTTACGACGAGATATAGTATAGTTATATATTATAGTTGTAAATACAATATTTCTTCACTAAACTGCTTTAAATATACTGTGTAAGAGTCAGGAATGCTGTAATATCCGCCCTTCCTCTCGGCTGAACAATAATAATGATGCTTATAAAGAAATTCCTTTAAAGGTTTGGGAAACTTTAAAACTTTATACATTTTGATGGTTAAACTGGATATTTTGTAATTACCTTCTAGAATTTATTGTTATTAGACATAGACATTTATTACTAACAACTAATAATAATAATAATCAAAAAATAAAAATAACAAAAAAATATGGAAAGAAAAAAAGGAATAAGGTATAATTTAAGTGTGTAATGTGTGTGCGTTGTGGTTGTAACTGGCGTGGAGTGGAGCAGACGTGTTTTACAGAGCTGTTTATTCTTGGAAGATTTGTGTGTAAAAGTATATAGTTAATAAAAAAAATAAGAATAATTTTTAATAAAACAACTATAAGAAAATCGACCTCATCGTTCAATTCAGAAAGTGCAGCAGGCTCAAGTGGCTGGGACATGTGCCGAATGGCCAACGACAGAACCCCAAAGTCCTTACTGAACTCACAACCCGGTGGCTAGAGAAAACGCGGTAGACCGAGGCTGCGTTGGTGGGATGGAGTTGTCAAGGACGAAACAATAGGGGTTCGCAATTGGACGCGGGAAGCACTAGATAGATTGCGATGGCAAAGTGTACTTGAGGAGGCTAACGCCCACAACGGGCTGTATAACCATTGATGATGACTATAAGAAAAAGATAAATAAATATTTTTGGGCCGATTAAGAAACTAGATTTCGATTAGATTTTTGTTGAGTAAGTAGATGTACTTTATAACTGTGACGAAAATTTGATTTTAGTCATTATGATCAAGACTCTAGTCCACCTAGCACCCGCTTCGGTTTCCAGAACGTCCCTCCATCGCCTGTCTAGCTCTCTTACTCTTTCCATCTTGTGGCTGCCCATCGGTAGTGATTCTTGCTCTTATCATACGTTACGACCATCGCCAATTAAGCCGTTCTTTTTTCCGCGTTTGTATTTACCCTGATTTTGTCATTACGTGGTGACACTTATCACTCTCCTTTCCATACCTCTTAGGCTGTAGCTAAGAAAAATATTATTAATAAATATTTACAAAGTGGTGTGGAGTGTTCACCCGGAAGGTCAAGGTTTGAAAGTGTATTATTGTCCACAAATTTCTCGGAAACGTAATTTTTTCAATCATAAACAACAGTCAAAGTGTCATCCAAATCAGTTTATCAGGTAATGTTGGCAGGTTTGAAGTCTAACTGTTGTTTTTAAATTTTATAAATTCCTTTTTAGAAGTAATTAATTAATTTTCAGTTAATTAAAGTTGCTTGAAGATTACACACATATTTTTGTACCCATATAATTAGTACCTCGTATATTACTTAATCCTCTTAAGTCCCGCAGCCGGCCAGATGGGTTTAATACACTAAGATAGGTAGGTATATGTCTTGTCTGCCTAGCAAGTCTCACTAAAGTTTATGGTATATTTTCTTTCTCTATTTAGAGTTATATACACTAATATATAGTATTTAGAATATTCTTTACATAGATTTTAATAATAATAATTAATAATATATAAATAGAAAATAAACATATTTAAAAAGTTTGGTCCAAAATAAAAGAAACCAACAGTCGTATTATTTACGAACAGCTGGTTCCTAAACGAATACAACTGGTTCACACAGTACTAGAGTCTGAATCAGGGAAAAAAACAAATTTTCGTGAGGTCTAGTTGACACCATGTTGGAAGGTTTCCTACCATGATATTAGTTAATTTTATGAGAAAAAAATGACTTGTTTGAAACTATAAAATGTTATAAAGGAATATTGTTAAACTATACAGTATTTATTGAACACCTATACTAGAATTAATAATACAAAGAATTCTCTGTAAAGGCAGTCAATAGAAGGAAGGAAATATATGTCTCTCTCTTAAACTGAAGACATTTTCATGAATGAAAGTCTGATTACACAGCCTACTTGCATCGTTATACCCTTTACATATGAGTAATACTTAACAAGAAGTACATTTCAAGCACATTGATTAGGCAATATATAAAAATGTAAAAATTTAGAATTTAAGGTATTCTTCAGAATGTTTTATTTACCCCATAATTTAGTTGTATATACATATATCCATCCAAGTGAGAAGTAATAAAAGACAGAAACTTGAAAATGTTGTATTAGAGAAAAGTCTTTGATGCCTGTATAATACCGTGCCTGATATACGCATGTCAAAGCTGGTCACTCACTGATAAACAATAAACAAACTAAGAGTATGTCAAAGTATCGAAAGGAGTGTTCTAGGTCTGAAATTGAAAAGTTTAGAAATGCTGTTACTTCTAGTAAAAGATCGAAATGGAAATGGACAGGAGAATAGAAGAGAAGAAGACGGAATGCATTCCTCGCTATAATGAAAGAAAACAAGGAAGACAAATAAAAAGATGGGAAGATGATATAAGTAGAGCTGCTGGTCCTATGTGGCTAAGTAAAGCAAGACACCGAGAAGAGTGGAAGCTTTGAGGCCTATCTCCAAGGACAAACTGTAGAATAAAAATTATGTTTATAGTACTTCACATTTTTATATACTAGGATAAGTATTTTACAGCAATAAAGGCTATTATTATTATTATCATCATTTATATTATTTCTTATTATATTCGTCTTTACAAATTGCAATCTTTATTAAGTCATAAATTCCTTATATTTGGAATATAAAATAAGAGATGTTGTTTATGAAAATTATCATATAAACAAACCCTTTAGGCTAAAAAGTCGAAGTAGGTAACTGCAATCAGTCTTCTGGTTCTAACAGCTGTTTGCCTCAACTAGCTCCAACTTCCCCGCCTACTCTCTCTCCCCTTCTCCCATTTCCCGCGCCATGTCGTCTATGTAATGTATGTTACATTCGTCAAAGATACTTCTTCTAACCCTGCTTTTGTCTAGTGAAATAATTAGTAATTAACACATCTTTATTAATTTACAGTGGTGTGTGGACCGCGTTTGTGAAGCCATGCCAGGCCACGTCATCGGCAACAGGAGTGATACCAAAAGTATTCCCGAATGGGGCGACTGGGGATCGTGGAGCCAATGCAACGCTGATTGTGGATACGGACTGAGAACAAGGATCAGACGGTGCTGGTATAAAGGGTAGGTAGTAATAATACATTTGTATACCGTTTTTTAAAAGTATCTATCTCTTTTAGCGTATACGCAATTAGACTAAAAGAGAAAAGAGTTCTTCTTTAAAAACTGTATAATTTAGTGTATAATTATAAACACTAATGTAATTTTTTTTTATATTGGCACCTGCCTCATACTGTGTACTGTCATTAAGCTAGAAATGACACTTTTTAATAATAAAACTTAAAAGTAAATTTTGTTTGTAGGAAGATATTTCATGAACTATTGTATGAGAAATTATTTTACAGAAGAAAGCGGTTATACATAGGATATAGTAACATAGTTGTGGATTCGTTTTAAGCAAATGAAAACCTCGCAACATGTCGCCATAAAAAAGCATTTTATGCATAACATTCAATTATATTGAAGTACTCAGAAGGAAATATTATATTCAGCAAGTAAAGAGCTTACTCATTCTTAAAATGCCGGCAACGCACTGGCACTCTGGCATTGAGTGTCCATGGGCGGCGGTATTACTTAACATCAGGTGAGCGTCCTGATGTTAAGGGTTGCCCGTTTGCCTCCTGTTCTATAAAAATATATTTATTAATTTACTTATAACTGTAGCTAGTAAGGGTAAATCTAATTTTACTATTTCCCTTAAACTAATAAACTTATTAGAAGACAAAAATCATCCCATATGTATTTCACGTTTTGTAATGTAAATAATTAATCTTACCAAATATTATTTATTTTTACACGCCTTTAAACGTCGAGTACTGGCATGGACATTCATTTTCTAAAATAAAAATAAATAAAGCCTATGTTCTGATTTGATTTATTAGATAATTCTGATTTGATATCATTTAAACAATAAACACGTGAGAAGAAGAAAGCGTAAAAAATAAACACAAGACATACACATATGTGCGTCATATTGTTAATTCATTTTCGGTATGGCAACCATTAAATTTAATTAATTAAATTTTCATTGATTGAGATCAAACTTTTATTATTAAATTTTAATTATTAAATCGCCTAGCTATCTTTCTTTTTATAAAATTCTAAACACATTTTATAATATAATTATAATATATTTATAATATATTTTAAATATTACAGTTCAATATCAGAAAGTGCCTGCGAGGGAGCAGGCTCTCAAGTTGCCACCTGCTGGGCGGGTCAGAGCTGTGCTGCAACCAGAGATATAAGGACCGACGTCTGCTTCCGGCAGGCTAGTTATCTAATACCCCAATTACAGGCCGATGGTAAGATGAACTGTACTGCAAGTAAATTACAATTTCCTATAGCTGGTTGCTCCAGCTTAAAAGAGATTAACTTTTTGTACTTTAAAGAGAATTTTCCCGAGTAGAAATCGTTTTGAGGTACATCGAACCCAAGAATTCAGGCTTAACTGACAAGGTTACAATCTTACGTGGTTTGTCTAAATCTAATTTCCACAAGAAGGAAACATATTAACGAAATAGTAGTAAACTATTAAGCGTAAACTTCGGCAACGAGCTCCGACAACGCACTCGCTCGACGCGCACTCTGAAATTAAGAGTTTTCAAGGGTGGTATCACTTAAGATTAGATGAGCCTCCTGCCCGTTTGCCCCTATTTTATAAAAACAAAGTTTTCGCATTGAAGCTACGACACTGACTATTACAACAGCTTTAGATACGAACAATCAAAAACTTATAATGAAACAGGATTTCATATTGTATAATATTAAACAGGACTTTTATTTCATATTATTCATTGAAATTGTGTAGTTTTTGCTTATTAAACATACTACTTCTATAATTTATAATTTTAGAATTTAAAGCTCTGTAATTAAGGTGTACTTATATTGAAAACAATTGGACTAAATCAGTTAATGGTAGACTAATTCTCTTTCGTTAAGCAATAACTAACCTAAATGTTTTTATAGAATCAAAACACTGTGAATCCTGGTGTGTTGATTACGGAGGTGGTGAGGCTACCAGTTTTGGAGCTTTACCCGATGGAACACCGTGCAGCTATGACAGACCTTATGACCTTTGTTTTCAGGTAATTAAGTGATCCTATTAATTTTTTACCAGATGAAACAACACAAAGTACACAGTACTTACACTCACCTGTTAAATGTATTGAATAATTTTTATTTTTTTGTTTCCTTTTGTAAATTTTTGAACCTTTTTGTAGTAAAATGTATTATGTATTCCATCTCTGGCTATATTTTCAGTGTAACTGTTTGTTATTATATATAATTTATGTTAGCCGTAGCATTACGAAATAAATAAATTCTTGCGTTACACAATCAATTACCTTACTTAATTATTCATGAAAACTTTTTCGTTTGAAGCTTGAACGTGTTACTTTAAAAAAAAAACAGTGTATTATTCTTTTATTTTGGAAAATACAACCGTGTACAATCTCCTTAATGAGTTTGGCATAGTATTAAAAGCCAAAGTTTACTTACAACGTCCCTGATGGCTACATACATAACAACTTTCAAAAAATTCAAATTGACTGAACATTTAAAAATATTCCATTGTAAGTATGACGATGATTTCTTTGGCGTCGGGACGTGACGACCCCATCGCCCACTGGTGAAATAACCTGTGACAGAGGTTATTTCATCAGCGCAATCAGTCAACCCCTTCCTAGTGGGAGTGCCATGCTGTTGCCTTCGGGCTTCAGCCAAATGGGCAGGCACGACCGGGGCAGTACCACTGTCTCTCAGAAAACCGGCGTGAAGTGATGCAATAAGTTCACCTTATTGTACTCGCGTTTCGTGCGGTGAAGAGATACTCGAGCCCCACCCCCCCCCCATGAAAAGAAGGTGCAAAAAAGAGAATCTACCCCAGGGGTACCCACGCGCTCGCGGTGGAGAACCCCCCCGGGGCGCACCGGGTCCGCCCGGGGGGGGGCAAACCGCCCATACTCCGGGAAATTTCGCACCTGGGCCCCCCGGCCCCCCCCTTTTTTGGGGCGCACCCCCCCAATCAAATCAAAAAAGTTATCGTTCTCGGGGCAAACGGAGCAACTCAACAAAGGCCCCGTCCACGCTCGCTGTGGACTTCACAAATGTTAGGGGCTCAATTCTAATATCAACGCAGTCCACTACCATTTAGAGACTGCGAAGCCGGCCTTGCTCTTTCTTACCGAGACTCAGATTTCCTCCCCGGCTGATACTTCCTACCTCTCCTACCCGGGGTACAAATTGGAACATTCATTTGTGCCGCGGGCGGGGATTTGCGTGTACGTCAGAGAGGATATCTGTTCTCGTCGCCTCGGGACGCTTGAAGGAAGGGACCTATCTAACCTCTGGCTGCGCGTAGACTGCGATGACCATCCGCGATTCTATGCATGCCTGTATAGGTCCCATAGCGGAAATACCGAAACTGACCAACTCATTGAGCACATCCAAATGGCTACAGATTCCCTGCTCGAAAGGGTTCCTACCGCTGAAATCGTGATACTTGGCGATTTTAACGCCCACCATGCCGATTGGCTCGGCTCAGAAACCACCGATCATGCGGGAAGATCCTTTCACGACTTTGCTTTGGCTTATGACTTGACGCAAATGGTCCCTGCGATTACGCGAATACCAGATGTGGATGGTCATAAACCCTCTTTGTTGGACCTTCTGCTGACTTCACATCCGGAGAACTACCAAGTCTCTGTTGAACCGCCATTGGGTTCATCAGATCATTGTGTGGTCCGGAGCATTGTGCCGTTCACGCGCCCTCTTCGGCCTAGCTTCACGGGCTGTCGCCGCGTGTGGCACTATAAGTCAGCAGATTGGGATGGGATGCGGTCTTTTTTGCGTCCTACCCTTGGGGCCCATTTGCTTTTCGTCGAGTACTCCAGATGCCGTCGCTGACTCTGTCGCCGAGGTGGTCCTGCAGGGTATGGAACTCTTTATTCCATTCTCTGCGGTGCCGGTCGGTGGCAAGTCCCAGCCTTGGTTTAGGCGTTCCTGCAAAGCGGCTTTGCGCCGTAAGCGTGAATGCTTTAAAGCCTGGGCAGAAGCGGTGACATCCTGTGATGTGACTATCGGCGAACGTAAAAAGCATACAATTCAGCCTCCAGGTCCTTCAAGCGAGAAATCGCTAAAGCAAAGTCAGAGCACATTGCCAGATTTGGTGAGAAATTGGCCCACCTCCCTTCGGGAACTCGAGCCTTCTGGTCTCTTGCCAAAGCTGTCCAAGGGAATTTCTGTCAGCCCTCAAGGGTTCCACCACTGCATAGGGAGGATGACTCACTTGCCCCGCGAAAGAGAAGGCCGATCTTCTAGGCTGTCTCTTTGCGTCGAACTCCACTTTGGATGATCAAAGGGAAGGAACCACCGACATTATTGCGGTGTGTACTACGATGCCCGAAGTTATATTCCGGCAACGTGCTATCCGTAAAGCTTTGTCTTCCTTGGACATCCATAAGTCGAGCAGCGGGCCTGATGGCATCCCTCAATTGTGCTGCGTACTTGTGCGCGTTATTTGTGTTTTCTTGTTTTCTGAGTTGGCTCCGGTCCTAACGCGCCTTTTCCGGTACCTTTACACGCTCGGCACTGTTCCGAAGTGCTGGAAGATCGCTTCGATACATCCGATCCCTAAAAAAGGCGATCGCTCTGATCCGTCAACTATCGCCCAATAGCTATAACCTCCTTGTTCTTCAAAATAATGGAAACCATTATTAACAGCCAGCTCTTGAGGTATCTAAGGGCCACCAGCTGATTAGCGATTCTCAGTACGGCTTCCGTCGTGGTCGCTCGGCTGGTGACCTCCTTATACCTTACACATAGGTGGGCAGAGGCATTGAGTCAAGGGAGGCGCTGGCGGTAAGTTTGGACATAGCGAAAGCCCCTTCGATCGGGTGTGGCACAGAGCATTGCTCTCGAAGCTTCCAGCCTGGGTGGTGGGCCCTGAGAAATTATGCAACTGGATTTCCAGCTTTCTCGCTGATCGGAGCATCAAAGTCGTCATCGACGGAGCATGCTCCGACCTGAAAAACCTGTGAATGCTGGTGTCCCACAAGGCTGTGTCCCCTTATCCCCGACCCCTGTTTATTCTGCATATCAATGATATGTTGCAGCTTAGCAACATTCATTGCTATGCGGACATGACAACACTGGGGATACTTTTTACTGGCCGGGCAGGTATCTCTCGGGCTGTTGTCGATGAGTACCGGAACAAACTTGTGTCTGAAGTCGAAACTCTTCTACGTGGAGTCTCGGACTGGGGTAGACTAAATCCAATTTAACCCCAAGAAGACACAAGTATGCGCGTTTTCCGCTAAAAAAACTCCCTTTGTCGCTACTCCCCTCTTTGAAGACACTCTCCTTAAACCCCCCCCCTTAAAGCCTGCTAGCATCGGAATACTGGGCGTTGACATATCGAATAACGTTCAGTTTCGCGGTCATCTGGAAGGAAAGGCTAAATTAGCCTCCAAAAAGCTTTGTGCTCAGCAAGGCGAGACGTACTTCACTCCGGGCCACCGCTTGCAACTATATAAAGCGCAAATTCGGCCCCATATGGGGTACTGCTTCTCACCTCTGGGCGGGAGCTCCCCAGTACCAGCTCCTTCCCACTTGACCGTATTCAACGAAGAGCGGTTCGAATCGTCGACGACCAGTCACTTTCCGTGCGGCTTGATCCCTTGGCGTTGCGTAGAGATGTGGGATCTCTCTGCATCTTCTACCGCATTTACCATGGAGAGTGTTCAGAGGAGTTGTTCGGTCTAATACCTGCAGCTGAGTTTCATCATCGGACGTCAAGGCAAAATACAAAATACCATCCGTATCACCTCGACGTCCGTCGTTCCACAACAGAGCGTTTTCTAAGGCAGTTTTTGCCGCGCACCACCACTATGTGGAACCAGCTGCCCACAGAAGTATTTCCGAACCAATTCGACTTAGGGTCCTTCAAGAAAAGAGCGTACCAATTCCTGAAAGGCCGGCAACGCACTTGCGAGCCGTCTGGCATTGTGAGTGTCCATGGGCGGCGGTATCACTTAACATCAGGTGAGCCTCCTGCCCGTTTGCCTCCTATTACATAAAAAAAAAAAAAAAAAAACACAAGAAATATAATTTTAAATGCCTTTCAGCATACATTATAAGTTGATCTACAACTTACTTGCTAAAATATATTAACCTAGCTTATAAATACAAAAGAAAGAACAATAAAAACAATAACTAACCTTAAAATATAATAACTAAAATATATTATTAAAAGCAGCCCTTTAGGCAAGGTTCCGAAGATGCTGTCAGCGTTCCCCTTTGAATAGCTAGACTAATTCTTTGTCCGAGGTAGCTGCCAGCTCTTCGGTCTCCTGTGATGTCGATTAACCTATTTGCTATTGTCTTCAAAAGCCTTATAGCGCTGGGACCCCACGGACCAAGGGTCTCGACGCCGAATGGGACGTAATCATATTCGGTGGCTAGACCCCTGTATAAAATATTACCATAATCATTTTAAATGTTACACAATATATAATATTAGAGGAAGATTATGTGAGCATGACACACACTGTGGTATAACGGGGCCATAACGATATCTCATAATAGTATAAAAAACATTTCACAGGGCACATGTATGAAGGGTCAATGCAACGGCAGTGACCCGGCGTGCAACTGGTGCCCAGATGGCTACTGCAATAACAACACACATCTCTATATACGACATCTTGGGAAAGGTAAAAAATTTGTATAACTTGATGCATTGGAGAGAGCTTAGTTATTGTTTTTTGAATTAGTACTAAGCGAATCAAATGTTGATAAGTTTATTTACTAGAAGTTCATAAACCATATTTTTGGTACTAAACTGATCAATTAGGTAATTAATGGAGAGTTTAAACGGAATTTTTAAAGGGTTATAGGGAATATATTTCTACGTATATAAGTGTACAGTAACAACGTTACATTATTTTTCTTTACAAGGTTTATCTTTTTTTTCTTAACAATAAATATTATTATTTAAAACCTGATTTCTCGTTAATGTGCGTTTCGGCTCCTTGGTGTCCAGATTACGTATTTAGATTAACAAGTTAGGTCTGCACTAGGTGCTCATTTGACACTTTAACATCACCCTTCATCAATTCTCTTGATTATTTTATATCTTACTTTTGTTGGATGTTTCCTGTAAGTGTCTGCGACATTTGAACTTAATGTAGACAATTAATGTATGAAATTGCCAAACATTTGCTAGCATTTCTCAATTCGTATGTAAATGCAACGAGAAAATTAACAAAAATATTTTGTAATTATTCTGTTTATATATATAAATCTTAGCAGTAGTTACATGTACACTTATAAGTTCGATGGTTATTTCTGTTTACTGTTCTATCAGTTCGCGATGTTTTCCTTCACCACCAAGCGAGGGTAAAATGCGCACTTTTTTATCTATATCTATAAATAAAATCCCAAGTGTACCAGTTCATAAATTCAAGGCCAAGACCCAGAGAGCGTCACTGGCTTTATTGTTTATACACCACATGAATAACCACATGTTTCCATGCGAATTAATAATCCGGTCAAATTAACCTAAAAAATGGGGGTAAGGTTAAAGTAATTCCCCCGTCGCTTGATGGGGGGGGGGCTCCACACAACACTAAAAAAAGAAAGGTGAAAAGTCCCCCTCCCGCCCGCCCCCGCAAAAAATTTTTCCCGGGAAAAAAGAACAAAAAGGGGGGGTGTTTTTTCGGCCAAAGGGAAGGGTTTTTTTTAAAATAAAAAGGGGGAAAAAAAAAAAAGGGGAAAAAAAAAAAAAAAAAAAAACATGTTCTTTTTTTTTCCCCCCCCCCCCCCCGGGGGGGTTTATAACCACCCAAAAAGGGGGGGGGGGGGGGTGGCCCCCAAAACCTTTACCCCCCCCCCCCCCCCCCCCCCCCCCCCCCCCAAACCACCCCACAAACCCCCGGTTTTTTCTTTTTTTTGGGGGGGGGGGGGGGGGGGGGGGGGGGGTTTTTTTCCCCCCCCCCCCCCCCCCCCCCAAAAAAAAAAAAAAAGGAGGGGGGGGGGGGGGGAGAGGAGGAAAAAAAAAAAAAAAAAAAAGGGGGGGGGGAAAGGGGGGGGGATAGGCCTTTTTTTTTTTTTTTTTTTTCCCCCCCCCCCCCCCCCCCCCCCCCCCCCCCCCCCCCCCCCCCCCCCCCCCCCCCCAAAACAAAAAAAAAAAAACCCCCCCCGGCCCCCCCCCCCCCCCCCCCCCCCCCCCCCCCCCCCCCCCCCCCCCCCCCCCCCCCCCCCCCCCCCCCCGGCCCCCCCCCCCCCCCCCCCCCCCCCCCCCCCCCCCCCCCCCCCCCCCCCCCCCCCCCCCCCCCCCCCCCCGCCCCCACACCACCCCCCCCCCCCTCCCTCTCCTTTTTTCCCCCCCCCCCCCTTTTCCCCCCCCCCCCCCCCCCCCCCCCCCCCCCCCCCCCCCCCCCCCCCCCCCCCCCCCCCCCTTTCCCCCTCTCGCGCGGCCCTGCCCCCCCCGGGCCCCCCCCCCCCCCCCCCCCCCCCCCCCCCCCCCCCCCCCCCCCCCCCCCCCCCCCCCCCCCCCCCCCCCCCCCCTTGCTTTTTTTTTTTTTTTTGTTGGGGGGGCTTTTTAACTTACATTTTCAGGTTGGACTCGCCTCACTGTTATCCCTCACGAAGCAACAAAACTATCCGTGCACATCGCCACACCTGTCTCTCTAAACATTGCGATACGTGAGCGTCGCCGAGATAGACCAATACTAGAACTGAGCAAACATTCTAAACGCTTCGATATTGAAACCAAAGAGAACAAATACCTGAAATACGATCCTAACGTACCGCAGAATCTGCAAATAATAGAAGTAGATAGCAATGTCATAGATATTAAAGATGAGAAATATGGTTATGTGGGCGAAGCTATTGCGGCCGGAGGGTTGGTGAAGTGGAATCAGACTGAGAATGAAGTGTTTATTACGTCTGATTCGAGGCTGCATACAGATTTGATGATTATGGTAAGTGATATTAGACTCTAAATTCATCTCAAGATATGGACAAACTCAAGCTTTGGAGTATGCGTTAATTCTATATATCTATGTACATATATATAAGATGCTCAATCAAACAAAATAATTCGGTCACCTGTCCTTTATGAAAAGAATAGAGTTCACGCCTTATTCCACTTTAAGGACAGCTGCATTTTATTTAAAACTGTTTATACAATCGTTCACAAATGTATTTATTTTATCTTGAAATATTATCATAATCATTTTAAATGTTACACAATATATAATATTAGAGGAAGATTAGCATCGCTTACTGTTATGTGGTTAATTCTTTAGTGTCCTAGTTGTACTTAGATATGTTGCTACAAAAATGGTTTCGCTGGGAAACGATGCCTGAGCCTCCAAGTTAAATAAGTCAAATTTCTTCTTAGATAAGTTAAAACTCTTCTTAAATAAGTCAAATATCTTTTTAAATTAGTCACAATTCTTCTTAAAAGTCATATTTCTACTTAAATAAGTTAAATTTCTTCTTAAATAAGTCAAATATCTTATTAAATAAGTCAAAATTCTTTTTAAATGACTCAAATTCTTTTTAAATAAGTCAAATTCCTTCTATAAAGTCAAATGTTTGCATGAAAAATCTTGTTTGTATTAGGTTGTTCCATAAGCTATAAGATTTTAAATAAAATCTTTACGCCATTGCGTTATCCTTCATCACCTAGCTCATGCAGCCACTGAACTGTAGTGACGTTGTTTATTTAAACGATTAATTCAACTAGTAATGGATAAGGTTTATACTAGAATGTGCTAAATCTTGGAACTCGATACCGGCATGTCGTGCATAACTTACGTTAGTTGGTTCAAGTTTAGAATTCCAAGTAACGTGGAAAATCGATACGTATTTAAATAACACATGCAGTATCGTGAGTTATCAGTTTCTAGTTTCAGCTTTTAAAAGAAAAAGTTTTACATTACATCCCGAACAATCCCGTATCATCTCGACGTGCGTCGTTCCACAACTGAGCGTTTTTTAAGGTTTTGCCGCCCACCACCAATATGTGGAACCAGCTCTGAAATATTTCGGAAACAACTCTACTTACGCCCGAACATCTGAGATATAATATTGAATCGAAATTGTAACAATAACCAATCGACGGATTGTAATAGCCATCTGTCGATACAAGCTATACATGGGAGGTCGGAGGTGTCTGTGGATAGACCTTTGTATGAAAATGACAGTTCAGCAGTTCATAAAATTCTACAGATTGTTTGACGGCTGAAACAATCTGCATTTGCAATCCCCCAATTATCTCGGATTACTGATAATAAAATGGCCTTACAATTAATATCTTCAAGTGATAGCGTTAGTGATAGTGATCTGGAAGTTCTAGGATTATTATTAGTGTCCATCAGAGGGCGGCGATATCACTTAAGGGGGAACCTCCTGCCCGTTTGCCCCCTGTTCTATAAAAAAGCCGATAAGTTTTTACTTGTCATATGAGTTTAATAGGTCAAGTCAGGCTTGACATACTCAATAATATAATCTCTTTGTAAACGAACAACTTGACGAATTAAGAGTGGCAGAGAGATATATAGTTTATGAATTTTGATTAAAAGCTTTGGAAACGAAGCCGGTGAAATGTTTATTTTATTTTTTTGATTATTTACAACGATTTTCGATAACTTTCCATCAATCAAGAAAGTCTTAACCTCTTTTATTCGTAAAAATACTTGCATATTAAAGACTATTTTCATACAATCCCTCGGGAAATTAGCTGGAGATTATAAAAATAACAAAAGGACAGCGTGTGACGAAGGACGAGGGTTAAGCTCAATTATTCACAAACACTTTCCGAGTACAACTTAATTGCCGCGCTTTTACTCTCATTTAATGACGCCTTTTAGCATTAACGCTACATTCACTTTGAATATCTTTTAAACTATCGAGGATCTGAACGGGTAAAAGTCTAGTCAAAGTTTCAAAATTCTTACTTTTTATCGTTGACTTATCCATCCATTAGTTTAGTACTGAAAGGCTATATGTATAATAATAATAAATGTAATGTGAATTCATCGTTATTCGTGTCTTTGCTGCACATTTGTGTATTATTTATTTTATAATACTTTTGCTAACATAATTAAGAGAAAGATGCAACAAGTTAATTGTAAAAGATGGCAATAAAAAAGAAGGGGCAGTACCTTTCTTCACGGTCATTCTCGTCCGTTCTACTCCTTCATCTTAATTGTAATACTACGCTTTCCACCATTGTCTCTTTATTATTTATCAGATTGGCAAGAGACCAACAATGTCACCCATCTGTCTGCTCACGTGTGACTTAAATATAAATGTTTCTAGGCTATACCAGAACAACCAGCAGTTACAGAACATATATTATCCGTGGAAGTGGCTGTCAACTACAGTACCCCAGCCTCTCGGACTCGCCCTATGGAGTACAGGTATTGGCCCTTAAACTTCGATATTTTCGCGTCTTTATAACATGAATACGGATACGTACTCACGTCAGTGTTAATACTTGTTACGGTTTATTTTACCGTAAAAGTGAACATAGACAATTCACTTTGACGGTAAAATGTTACTGATCATTATCAAGGCATTTTTTTAAATGGCTGAGCACGGTGAGCAAGTAGTGCTTATCTATCAAACTGTAATAGGTTGTATTTTCTTGGTTAGATGCTAAGCGAGTGATCAATTAAAAAATATATTGAAATCTTGAAAAAGTTGACTTAAATTAAATGCATTTGTCCTACACGTTTCATATGAGTTGAAACCTCATAGTAACAAATATCAAAAAACTTTACTCCAATATTGAAGTATGAAAAAATCATATAATATTTATAAGACTAAATTTTGGACTTAGATTATAAAACGAACAGACCTTCTCGCCAATACAAATTGGACTAAATAACTGTTAGCCAATCACTTTCCATGTTTTCTCGTTTCCCTGTAATTTATAAAAGCCTTTTAAATCCCTGTAACATAAAATTTCTCCTCTAGCAATAAAATGGTTACGAAGCTTTTCCACTAACTGAAAACTAATTTTCTCGACCAAACTGCAAGTTGTCAACAAAGCGAGAAAATTCTTTCGTTTCAAAGATTCCGTTTTTAAAAACCTTCGCTACCACGACTACGTTCTGTCATTTATAAAGATTGCACAAAGTGGTTTCCTCGTCTCGTTATATTAAATCTCTTAATACACAATGTGCGTTTAAAAATTTATTTATAGATACATGTAGACACAGCAATACGCTACAAATTTACAGTTTTATGACGATGGATAGTAGTATACAAAAACGTTTGACCCCAAGGGCGACAGGGGGACAAGCACCCAACCCCATAAACTTGAGGGGATGAGCTGTTATGGCCTGCCGTTAAGTTTAGCCCTAAATTGTACATTCGGAGCGTGTAAAACTACTCGAACCTACTGAAAAATGATGCAAATAAAGTTGTTCCAAAAAGAAAAAAGGCTGAAAGAGATAAAAAAAGTTTCGAAAAATATAATTTTTTTCTCGAAGTACTGAAGCCTTAACTTTCTATCTTAGCATAAAAGTACTGGACCAAAGTTGCATGAGAATTAATTTGCAACAAAAATGGTAAAATTTTTATCAAATAAATAGTTTAGAGATATTCATAAAAACCGTTTACTACTATTTTCAAGATGGCGGCCGTGGAAAGGGTGGACCCAATTGTAGATTTGCCCTAATCAAAAAATAAAATTCTCTTAAAACAAGGTTAGGCCTAAATGTAACATTTCAATGGACTAAATCTGTTAATACACAATGTCAAAAATTAGTATAGATTCATACTCCCTTCAGTTCATTGAGGCAGGTACCTAAAGGGCAGATAATTGAGGGGATGGGTGTTCATGGCCTGCCGTAGTAGCCTTTTATGGCCAATGCCCAGGCTCGTCAGTTAGCGGGAAATCGAACCAAAAAAATTACCCACGAGTTACACACCATGAACTTAAATCGTGGAAGAGATAGAATAGTTGTATAGGTACCGCAAGCCCGAAACTCTATCTATTACGTATTTTACGAATAAGTTCACTGAAACGTTCAACACATTTTGCTTAATTGGATATTTTATATAAAAAATTACATATTTAAATGAATATATATTTTAGCCATTGTTGGGTGTGACAGAGAAAGAGTAAAAGTAGAATAAATGTCGTGAAAATTATAGCGTTAAGAAGTGTGTGTCATTGCGTGATAGGATAAATAATAGTGAGGTGAGTTAAGTTAGTGAAAAGAGGACGTAGTGACAAGGATTCTAAAGTGAATGCTTAGGTGATGTGGCCATTTAGAACGAATGAATGATAAACGGTTAACAAGTAGGATATACATAACCGTGGGTGGTAAAGTTGGATTGGGTAGACCTTGTATATATTCTTTCAAATCCAGAACGTACCGTAAAAGTACCCATAATTGACGAAGAAAGTGGATGGGAGGAAGATGTATCAGGACCGTTGCAAGTGGAGATCCGAGATCTCAAACTCAAAATAATTTTATTCATATGATAGGTACGAACTACACGTATTAATAGAATAATGAATGAAAATTACATTACCAATTCGCCTCGGCAAGAACCCTTCCCTTTTTTTTTTTTAGATGACAAGTTTCGAGTCACACAAATGGTTTGAATTTTAGCAAATCAATCCCAAAGGATTAGAATTAAATAATCGTCGTCTCTTGATTATAATGGAGACTATTGTAGTTCAATTAACACTTTTCTATCACTCACATTAGAATTATAGCTTTTCTCATATAACTTCGATCCTCAAACTTTGCGACAATATGACTTTAATACCGTCGACGTAGGAATTTATAATTTAAAGAGAAATAGTTTGTGACATCGCTTTAGTTAGGTTCTTTCTTCAACTTCTCAAGTTAAAGTTTATATTTATTGGATTTCGGAGATGCGGAAGTTCGTAACAACGGCAAAGGGAATAAAATATACGTTTGAATTCTCTGTAATTTTTACGCAATCAATTATAATTTTAAGGATGTCACAATTTTTATCCTGCCATTTAATGATAGACACCACCGCGTGGCAAGACAATCCCATCTGGTGATTCATTTTGGGGGCCATCGGAAGAAGATCGCCACTTTCTTCAGTTTAGTTTTACGTAAAATTTGAACTTTGAGGGTCTCAATTACACGTTGATATGTCCCAAATATGACTATATGCCTCCTGTCTCAGGTGAGAGAATGGTCAGTAGTCCCAACGCTTACATTCTCCATAAAACATAGTATCTCTTGGGCACCCTTGGGTCCTGCCACCCTATTGTAACGCCACTGGGTAGACATGGAGAAACTACAATTCTGTGCTTTGTACAAGGACATTTAATTTGTAACACTATGCACCTAAACGAAAAGAACATCGCGTATGAACCATTTTTTTTCAAGATATTGACCTTGTGTATCAAACCCACAAATTGAAAAAACTCGAAGAATTCCTTTACTCGACATCTCCATTAAAAAAGCCTTGAAGACAGACTGAAACTTACCCAAGCTACAACCTTTTTAGGTCTGGGCCTCAGATTTCTGTATCTGTTTCATGATCATTTGTCAATGTAACAGGCGAGTAGGGGATCAGCCTCCTGTGCCTAACACACGCTGTAGACTTTTTGGCAAGCCAAGCTGATTTCCTCACGATGTTTTCCTTCGCCGTTCGAGAATATGTTATATGCGCACTTAGAAAGAGTCCATTGGTGCACAGCCGGGCAGCGAACCTACGACTTTAGGGATCAGAGTCGCTCGCTAAAGCCACTCAGCAAATAATGCCCTGCAATAGGGATTTATTTTACTAATACCTAACTATTTTTATCTTCTGTTCTGGACCTGTTTAAGAATATTATCCAATGGTTAATGTGAACTTTAAATGTACATTTATGAAAATGTCAGTTGGAGAATTTGCAATATCCAGGCTTTAAAAGTGTATGAAATACAATTCTTATTTTCCACTCCGTCGGTAATTTAATTTCTCGTACAATATATTTTACGAAAGTTCAACACTCGTATGGTTTCACAGAAATTCACGTTCACATTTTGCCTTTTTTCAGCTTTTACATAGATCTTAATTAAAATGTTTATCTAAATGAAAAACTATAATTAAATTTATATAAAAATAATATGAATTATCAAATGGTTACATGATTTTTTATAGGGTTTACGTCAGTTCATATGGTGCTATTCTATTTTATAGACAAGTAGATGATCATGTGTCTGACACATGTCGGTTTCCTCACGATGTTTGCCTTCACCGTCGGAGCAAGTGCTTAAAATGCACGACCCCAGAGATGAGGGCCCCATACTTAAACCAATAGACCTATACTACTCAGTTCAGTTTGCAGTAATAATTGAAAATACTTCTTCTATTAGGGTGTAATGGCTAGTAATTCAAATCAAATAAATAAATCACTATTTCTAATGTAATACTTTATTATTTTCCGTAATAAATGGGCTATTTTTGGTTATATAATTATATTTTATAGCAGTTTCTTTGCCTTAATTACTGGCCGCTAGGAAATTTTTGGTGTATGTCATAAATATATACGTAATGTTAAAGAACAGTAGATCTTAGCCTTTCATCGCTTGCTTTCAAAGAGATACAGGAAAGCTGTTGTCGTCGCCAGTGAGCACTGATGCCAGCAGAGATATTAATGTAGACTAATTTACAATAAATCACATTGGCCCTTAATATCACCCGCTCATCGTCCACGATTTATGCGAAACATATTACGCAGAGTTGAAGATTCTGAGACCTAACATATAGTTACACATTCACACACCTTACACTAACTCACACACTCACAACATATATACTCACTCACTCATGCAATCACAACATTTGTACCCCACTCACTCATGCCAATCACGCGTGTTACAATTGCGCGTATATCAGTTTCGTATTCGGGATATTATAAAGTAAAAAATTAAAAAAAAGTATCCACGATAATATGTGTAACGTGGTATTTTTGTTATGGGAACCCTGATATAAGTATTTTCTTACTTAAAGGGATCTAACAACTGTCGCATTTAACATATAACCAATAAAACAAAATACTTCGGGTCTTTTAATATATACCAACAGCTAGTACACTAGAGCTTCAAACCCTTAAGAGATTATGTACTGTCTCTCCTATAAAATATGTTAGCTTAGATAATTAACAACTTTATTTATTTAGCTGTTAAACATATATAGTAGAGTTCAGATTGAGGGCTCCCTAGAAAATCAAAGACCTGTGACAGGGAAGCTTCGCTCTTTAATTAACATGTTTTAATTAATAGCGTTTCATATACTTAAGTTACAGTTTTGATTTGGAATATAGAATAATTCACTTAACATCACTTAGTTACTTAATATAGACATATAAAGATAATATTAGAATCACAACTATTGCATAACAATCACTATTGTTCTTTTATATAATTTGTGTGTTTTCTTTGTGTTAACCTATTTAATCGACTAAACTATTTTTATTGCAACTAAATGTGAATAAATAAATCAATAAATAAATAGTTATAAAAGAAACAAAAGTGCGTCGATGTAACGTGTAAACATTGTAACAAAATTTTTCTCTTCTTGGTGAGACGTAACATTAATGTAGTAGTATATTTAATTAGAAAAATTGTTTAGATGGTCAAGCGATCGTGGCCCCTGTTCAGTGTCCTGTGGTGGTGGTGTCAGGATGGTGAGGCCGCGTTGTAGCCGTGGTCAACATTGCGGAGCGCCGCGCTACGAGCGTTGCAACACCCACAGGTAAACAAGTTCTGGGGCAAGGGGCTTCAGATAAGTCATACTCAAATGTGACTGGGGCGGTGACGTTGTGTGGCGGGTCGTTTAATTTCCTCAAATATGATTGAGTAAAACGAGCTGGCTCACACGTCATGCTTGTGAACAGGTGCCGGAAATGGACTGCGAGGTTCCTGTTCAGTTTTGTAATTTAAAACAAATAAAGAGTGAACCGTATCTCCCAACTTCTGCTTTCTTCTATCTCCGTTTGTCATAGTCAATTTGTATGATAATTTGAGATTTTAAAATAGTACCGAGAATTTTTTACGCCGGCTTTTTCTCTGGGCCTACACCCTCTGTCTTCTTTGCCGATGAGTAGGGATGTCTACCGATTTAATGACGTGGAATAAGTGATACCTGTATCTTATATTCCATAATAAACATATTTTATTTATAAAGTTACGTTTCGACAGACATGACCCATTAACGCCACTCGAATTTGTATGAAAATGGTCACGTGTCAAAGCTAAAATCATTTCGGATTAATACCTGCAGCTGAGTTTCATCATCGGACGTCGAGGTAGAATACGAAATTCCACCCGTATCACCTCGACGTCCGACGTTCCATATCTGAGAACTTTTACAAGACCGTTTTTGCCGCGCACCACCGCTATGTGGAACCAGCTGCCCACTGAAGTATATCCGACCCAATTCAACTTAAGGTCCTTCAAGAAAAGAGGGTACCAATTTTTAAAAGGCCAGCAACACACTCGTGAGCCCTCTGGCATTGAGAGTGTCCATGGGCGGTGAGTATCACTTAAAATCAGGTGAGCCTCCTGCCCGTTTTTATTAAAGCGTTTCCCCATTCTAACGTGACTGGCGTCAGAATGTCTAGTTATTTTTTTCTATAGGTATTATGAGTAACAAATAAATATCTTTCAATTATATATTCTCCATATATGATAACAATTTCACAAATCCATACTTAAGCCTCGACTATACATCAAACGTCCGCCGCAGTCCTAAATAAATAAACGGAAAATAACTGCGGGCTTGGAAAATACATGTTTAATATATTTCCTTTTGTAATAGGTGTCTTTGTGAAGAATATTACTAGTTACGAATATATTTTATATATTTTTTAATATATTATGTTACTTAACATGTAGCTTTTAGAGTCAGCCACAACCTGGTGCAGCTTACTTTCTATTTTCGCTATACAAACTGTAAAAAAACGTCATGAAGAATTATAATAAAAACTATACTCTGATTTTTATTCCGTAGAATTCTGACAGCTATAATTTTTTGACATGGCAGAGATAACAAACCTCGCATAGGCACATTTTTCAATTTCAATACTTTTTGGTCGTCCCGCAAGCTCGTTTGCCCCCCTATTATATAAAAAAAAATAAAAAATAAAGAGTCAACATCTGACTCTGTACAAACATTTTATTTGTAAGTGAATGTATATATTTTCGTCGTCGTTTAAATATTTATTACGAAGTCAAATAAAACATTGAATTCATATACAATATGTATAATAAAAATACAGCTTTACAAGAGTGGTTTCGCTTACAAGATTGAATTTCAATGAAGTATCAAGGTGACTCAAGACGACGCGTCCAATCGAATATATTGTTGAGGAACGAGTATTGCCTTTGCTTTATATACATTTTGTAATCCTATACGCTTTTACCATATATTTATAGAACAGGTATAATTTTATATTAATGGCTTATTATTGCTTGGCTTTTTGCCGTGTGTTTTCAAGGGGACAATGATTAAAAAAAACTTTTTTTTTTCACTCTTTATTACGCGGGAGAGTATTGAGACAATAGTTTTTGACAACCATTATAAAACTTAACTGTTCTTATTATTATGACATAATGATAATTAGTATGACATTCACACTTTCTTTCTATGTGTTCATTTAACATTTGCTCGAACGGTGAAGGAAAACATCGTGAGGAAACCGACATGTCATAGACCCAAAAAAGTTGCCGGTGTCGGGCACTGGAGGCTTATCACCTACTTGCCTATTAGATTTCAAAATGATCATGAAACAGATTCAGAAATCTGAGGCCAAGACCTAAAGAGGTTGTAGCGCCATTGATTCTTTCTTTACGTTTCATTAGTATGGCAAATACATTTAACCACAAATATATTTAAATCTCTGATAAATGAAATTTTATAAGTTTGGAATAAACTACTTTGATGGTCTGCCTAAAGTCTAAACAATGGTCTTAAAAGCTGTCACCATCGGACATGATCGCGTCCACTATGTAGTTTAATTTAAATTTACCTCATTCGTCTGGCTTTAAAATCGAGTTACTGTCGACATAACCACAATGAAAATTAAATTTGATTTCATGGGAAATCATGGTAGGACAACGGACATCTGTTTTGTTATTTTAGACGAGGCTTGCTATAATTTTGTATTTACAGTTTTATGTTTAATATTACGGTAGCTAAATTAATCACTCGTGCACTGATATTCCTCTTTTAGCTCGATTAGAAAATATAGCTAATAATAATAATAATAAATCGTTTATTTGCAAAGAAAGTGGTATTCAGATTGATTAATTATAAAAATAATCAGCCATAGTAAAATAGGCATGCAAATGTCAAATTAATTATAATAATAACATTTAAGTCGTTTATATTTGTTGTCAAAAGTTATGATCTAATCTCTCACAATATAAAGGAACATTGCCTTTAAAAAAATAATCAAATCGGTGTGATAAGTATATTTAGACTTTTGTAGTCTTATCTGCACAGGTATCGCTGAGATATAAAAATACAAAAAACATAGAACCCCAGCCTTGACTTACAAAAACAAACGGATGAAATTTAAACAAACTTGACTTATCAGAACGAAAATATTATTAAATAGAGAAGATGTTTCAACTGTCTGATCTAAGTACTTTTACGCCAAACGAGTTCCCTTTAATTATACAGTTTTTTTACTAAGGAAAGGTACACTAGTATTGTGTTCCTACACTAATGTCCAGTTTTAAATTAAAAGTCACCCAAAACCCATATCACAAATAACAGAAAATTCCGTTAATATTAATATTTTTGGCAGTTGCTCGTTTAAATGGGTGGGGGCTGGGTGGGAGGAGTGCAGTGCCACCTGCGGGGATGGCGGTGTTCAAGAGAGACAGCTGTTCTGCGTGCCGGTTAACGTCAGGTAACGAGACAACTTTGAGCTCCAACTTGTGCGATCAATGCTATTTTTAACTTCAAAAGCTTTATTCACGGTCTTTTATATAATATTCCTTATGAAAGGCAGGGGTCATCTGTTTATACAGCTGTATATAATAAAAGACTCTTTTATAAATAAACAAATATGTATACGTTTGCAATGCAACTACAAACTCCTGAAATTTTGACGGACATTTCAACCCACATAAGCACAGATTAATTAATATGAACAATATAAAGATTATTATTAATACATTATATATTTTTATTGAAAGGTTGCAAGTGTATAATCAATATACTGGTCGAGATTACTGTAAAAGACTCGTAACGTAAACGGCAAAAAAGCTTTAATAAAAATGTTTTTACTGTTAGTATTGTAGCGGTTGTACACATTTATTTCGCACATATTTCTAGTACAATGAAAATATGTCATTGATTTTACACGCTCTTTCAAAAGCATAAAATATGTTAATGTGTGCTTCGTTTCACCAAACCGGGGCCACAAAATACTATTCAATAAATTCTTTATATTTGTGACATCATCATCGTCACTGTAAACAACTCTTAATCTGTGACTAACACCGAGCTATATGGCTTCCAATAGTTAATATGTATTTTATAGCAAGACACGCCCATAACGTTTAATCCCTATATACGAGCTATTTATGCAAAAGATCAAATTATTCTAGGGAGGGAAAGGATGTTAACAATTTTGACACCTTTGCAAATTCTGTTTCAGTACATACACACGCAGAGAGCTGATACGACGTAGCGTTTCACCAGCGTTATGTCCACCAACTGTCCCTGCTAAGATACAGCCATGCAATCGGCTGCCTTGTCCTGTCTACTGGCAAGAGATGCCTTGGACTCAGGTACTCTTCCTCCACTATTATGTTCGGAGATGTCGCTATTTTAATTAACTATAAGGAAGAAGGGAACACGACTTTGGAATTCTGTATTTAAAATAACTCTCTTTTGTATGTTTTCTTGTCGAGTTTCTCGCTAATGCAGGAAAATCCGGCCAATGTTCATATTTCATATATTTGGTATAATTTAATTGCCAACTTTTAAGTACAATGATATTGTTATTAAATGGCTTAAGTAACTCCGGTCTCCAAGACATCGTCATCATCAATGGTTATACAGCCCATTGTTGGCCTTAGCATCCTCAAGTACACTACGCCATCGTAATATATCTAGTGCTTCCCGCGTCCAACTTTGAACCCTTATTGCTTCGAGGTCCTTGACAACTCCATCCCACCAACGCAGCCTTGGTCTACCGGGTTTTCTCTTGCCACCGGGTTGTGAGTTCAGTTAGGACCTTGGGGTTCTATCGTCCGGCGTTCAGTGCTCATGAAGGTCTCCAAGTATAGTGTTATATATTCTTTTAGAGAAATAACTTAGCTTATATTTCTTTTTCAGTGTTCAACAACATGTGGTCGCGGTGTGTCTATACGGCCACTAATGTGTCCCGCATCAGACGAGACACACTGTGGCTCAAAGCCTCGAGAGCGGCGCAGGCGCTGCCGGCTTCGAAGATGTCCAACAAGGCCCGCTTGTCCAGCTAACGATACAACGCAATACTGCGAGCTCTTCACAAGAGACCAGCTAGAACGGAACTGCGTTGTACCACCATTTAGAAAGTATTGTTGTAACGCTTGTAGGTCAATTGAAACTGGTTAATATATTATCTATACATTGAAATATATTTTATAATAGTACCTAAAATTTTTGATACAATATTGGCAACAACAACAAATTTAAAACATCTTTAGCAGATATAAACTCTAGATATAATAACTTAACTAAACAAATGAGTAACAACAGTTTCAGCAAGTTTCTTGATTTGGTGTTAAGTATATATCCGTTAAAGAAGTTAGTTATATGAAAAAACGGTCCGTCATCAGTTAAAAATAGGTACATTGCATCCCAAAGAATCGATATTGTACAAAAGCAAATTAAGTTTTAAGTCACTAATAGCCAATTTTAACCTTAAAGAATTGACAAGAAGGATACAAAATGTAATGCATAATATCTTATTGTTTTATCTGACTCTATCAATTTGTCTATGGGTTTACATTCAGCTCCCGTCTCTAAACAGTATTCACTTCTCTGTTGTATAATTAAGTTATTTATAAGTAGATTTAAGTTTGTAACTTCTTTGTAACATGGCATAAGCGCTATCTGTCAAATGTAATCGGGAACAAAGTGCCATAACAGAACTCGACAATAAATATGCTAATCTCCTAAACGGTGATATTTATTTTCGTGAAAGTCAGAAGTTGATGAATATTTCATGAAAGCCAATCGGATCTCGATAATCCTATCTCTTGTAAAATTCGGAATCTTTTTATGATAAATAACCAGTGTCGTGAAACCGGCGAACCGAGAAAAGTCTTTTTTCTTTAATTCAAAATAACGTTTGCGTTTTTGACGAGCTTATAAGCTAAACAATAATGTTACTCAAAAGGATAAAGACGCCAGGAAGAAATAAGTTACAATAAAATCATTACACTTCCATTCATTTTAGTTTTTAGTAATGTTTTGCATATTGTTAAGCAAAAAAATACTACCAAAATAGTGGATTATGTATTAGATAAACACTTGACAATGCTTTTTTGTTTAATCGATCAGCCCACTACTGAATATATCAAGCTCTGGATAAGTAGTGTTTATTCTATTCGCGAAGAATACGAATAAGAGGTGGCTGAACTCCTAGGTTAGGAAAATCCTGGTGATTTTTATCCTTGGGACATAATGTCCCAATTAGACAAGAAATTATGACACACTGACGTATCCTCCACAGCGTTTAACGTAACACTTTAAGTAGAACAAAATACTTTTCAATCCCATTCTGTTTAATGACTTTCCTTTGAGCTTTCAATTCAATAAAATGATTTACAGCGCACAATGAACTGAAACAATGTCCAATCGTTTTCAGGTGTCCATTGATTTTACGACAGAACCATAAAACAATTGCGCGCTATTTTAAACTCTAAGTGCACATAAATAAGATTTACAATAAACTGTGATTTACGTACACCGTCAGTTGTAAGCAAACGCAATGAAAATTCGCCGCTCAAAGGAAAGTGCTCAAAGAGAAAATTCCGATACTCTATACTTTAAAAGTACCTTTGGCATATCCTTTTTTCTAAGATAAGCACTGTGGATTACTCGGGGTGAATATATTATGGATAATTCTATGCGGGTTTATGTTCAAAGTACCGTAACCAGAAACTACACGTTATTTTTTTTATTAAAAGGCCTGCAACACTCTCGCGTTGAATGTCCATGGGTAATATCACTTAATATCAGATCCGTTTTTTGTTCCATAAAATAGATAATCTTAAATGTCGGAAATAATTATTTTTGGTCGCGAAAAATGTCACTTATATGCAAATAGCAGTGTTTAGCGTGCAACGCGTAACATAGTGGCTAGCGTGCGACTTTCATCTTTAGAGGCGTAGGTTCGATTCCCGACTGTGCCCCAATGGACTTTATGTATATGTGCACATTTAAAACTCAATCGTACGGTGAAGGAAAACTTGCCTATTAGAAATGATCACGAAATATATATAGTGATCTGAGGCCCAGACCTAAAAGGTTAAGCTATTGGTATATGCAAAATGTCAGCAAGTTTTTTTCACATAGTTATATTATGATTTATAAAGTCGCGTCTAAAGACTTTCTTGGAGTCGCGTAACCGTACCAAAATATTAATTATTTCACCGGAAATTAAATTCTCGCTCTGGGCTATGTTACGCGTGGCCAACTGTTTAATTATTTATTTAAATTCAGCAGAACAGAATTGCCTGACATTCATGAATACGTTTAGTGATAGTTTTGGTATTCTTGCTTTTTTGGGGCAAACGGGCAGAAGGCTCACCTGATGTCAAGTACCACCGCCCATAGACGCATATTAAGAATTGGTATGCTCTTTTCTTGAAGGATCTTGTGTTGAATTGGTTCGAAAATACTTAGTGAGCAGCTGGTTCCACAAAGTGGTCGTGTGCGGCAGAAACTGCCAAACGCTCAGTTGTGAAACGACGGACGTCGAGGTGATGAGGGGGGAATTTCGTATTCTTCGACGTCCGATGATGAAACC
This sequence comes from Pieris macdunnoughi, assembly GCA_905332375.1. NCBI lineage: Eukaryota > Metazoa > Arthropoda > Insecta > Lepidoptera > Pieridae > Pieris > Pieris macdunnoughi. The sequence goes on from CAJOBZ010000007.1 coordinate 5,988,596, forward strand.
CATCTGCAGGTATTAAACTATTATGTCTCTAATACGTTCACTTCGTTGTAATGGTGTGACAATTCACCAATCCTTAAAACTAAATAAAGATATCTTTTTTTTTCCTTTTAATGAAGAAGAGAACATCACTTAAGATTAACGCCACAAATGATCCCAATTAGTAGTTATTTGGAATTTGATTCGGCTCTTACATCAAACATGTACGAAATGGTCATTCTCTTCTCAAATTATTTAACAGCCCTAAAAATTTAACTCTAAATAGGCTAAATCAGTTTACAGTTTACACTATTGCTAGAGTCATTCATATGTAATAAGAGAAAAACACCGTATTATTCCGTGTTTCATGTGGTATCAGAAATTTTAAAGATAAATAAATCAATGGCGCTACAAATGTCTGGTGGGCCTTAGATTTCTGTACCCGATTCATGGTCATTTTGTCAATCTAATAGGCAAGTAGGTGATCAGCTTCCTGTGCCTGACCTGACTCGCCATCGACTTTTTGGGTCTAAGACAATCCGGTTTCCTCACGATGTTTTCCTTCACCGTTCGAGCGAATGTTAAATGCGCACATAGACAGAAAGCCCATTGGTGCATCGAGGATCGAACGTATGACCTCAGGGAAGAGAGTCACGCTGAAGCCACTAGGCCATGTAATTAAAATATACTTAGATAATGAATTTAGCAATTTAACATACATTTTACGCTTTACTTTAACTAATTATGCCCAGATCAAACCAAAACTTATTCAGAAAATTACGATTCGTAATTACTTCAAACCCTTACCTTTTTTAATGATTTGAGAAAGTTTGAAATTTATGATTCCGGGAAGACAGACAAGTTTCTCGTTTTGATATTTAATTTACGAGAATGAATTGCTTTTGAGCTCTTTCCGTTTTTATAACATCAGGGTTATATTAAAATATATCATAATAATCACTCAAATATAAGTGTTTTATCATATATAATTGCTTTTCACCTTTAAAAAATATACTTTTATTTAGTAATCCTACAGCTAACATAAATTAATACAACAAAAAACAATGACTAACCTTAAAATATAATATTGAAAGGAGTCCCTTTAAATTATTAATTATTACTAAGGGTCTTACTCCAAAAATTAATTAACTGCTTTTACAACTTTATCAAATTAGGAAGTAAATCAAGATCATTAAAATTGAATGAAAAAAGGACTTACACTTCTAAAAATAATTAAATGCTTAAATGTTTAACTTGCTGTACATATTAATAATTAAGAAATAAATAAAACTAACACGCTTAACTTAATATATATATTATATTATTTGTGAGTGTCCATGGACGGCGGTATCACTTAACATCAGGTGAGCCTCCTGCCCGTTTGCCTCCTATCACATAAAAAAAAAAAAAAAAAGGACAGGACAAAGAAGGGAGAAGAGGTAAGGAATTAAGTGGAGAAGATTGGGAGAAAAATGCTTAAGTCGGAGAGAGATGGAGCCAACTGGAGGAGGGATATACATATAACAATAACAATAATAACTTTTAGAATAGAACTTTTCAGAGCAGGCTGAAATGTGATTTCTGACCGTTTCAGGAGAGGGTCAATCACGTATTAGAAAATCGTAATTTACATAATGTTACCCTAGTTTTCAGGAGGATGAAACATTTTTTCAGGCCGTATCAGAACAAGTGTAGTCGAGTGGTACACTTTTCAGGAAACCCGTTTTCAGGCGTTTTCAGGCATGGTTTTCTAGGTGTGGGACAAGGACGGAATGATACGAGAGAGAGACGGAAGATCGGAACCTTCTCGAAGCTAGACCGAGCACTCTAGAACACCGTACGACAAGGACGGAGCAATGTGAGAGAGATAGCGAGTACGCAAGTTCTAGAATTGTATGATCGCTACTCAGTAGCGCTCCCGCCTAGAGAGTTCTCGAACATCGCTCAAGACTATTCCCAGGGATATATTATAAGCGAGCCGAAACGCGACCAGTTAGTTCAGTTTTGAATGCGATATCAAGAGATAATCACCCAATAAGTGACAAAGTGCGAATATGGTGAAGACAAGTGATAAAGTACTGTGTGAAGTGCGTGTCATTAAAGTAATTAGTGACAGTTTTTTGTGTGTGTATTTAGTGGATTTTTGTGCATAATTTCCAGTTTTTAGTGTAAACAAATTCCTCGTAGAATTAATTGAAAATAAACCCTTGAAGAAATCTACGACGTTTCTATCCGATCCCCTAGCTCGTAACAATATATAAATAAAGCATTTTTATATTTGCCAAAATAAATATTAAATCAGGCCCTATGTATAAAGAAGCTGTTGATATAATTTTATCCCTATCATAATAACACTGAATGAGGTTTCTTTGGCTTATTCAAATTATCCAAGGGCGTTGATGAAGCAATTAAGATTAGCATAAATAAACAAAACTTTGAGAGTTCATCGGAGAGTATAACAAAATACGAGAAACATTGATGTATAAACAATAAATTCAATTTGTATGACAGATAGTTTCGAAATAATTAAACCAAGAACAACGCTACTGAGTCTAGTTATTGTTCATTGAAATGTTACATGGGCTGAACATTTGTTAGAGGACGAAATTTTATTTATGGGACATGAAGGGGGGGTCAATACAATATTAAACCCAAGTTTGTGGGGTTGGCACCCTTGTCCCCCGGCCGCCATCTTGGAAAAAGGGGTAAAAGCACGTTTTTGGCTATATATCCTAAACTATCCATCGTACCAAACATTTTGTAGCAAATCGCTTTGCCTACAATTATGTCTCTGTGACTTTTTATGATAAATCCAAAATTCAAAAAGTTATAAGCGTTTTTAAATCTAAATTTTTGTTTAATTCCAACAATTTTACTTATTTATTACTGACTCTTTTCCTTACTACAGAACTTAAAAGAATTATTGCTTCATACAATAATTTCTAAGAGGAGTGTACATTTTCGAGAATGTGTAGCAGGTATATTAAAATATATTAGGATTTTTTTTTTCTATTTAATACTATATTTTATTATTAGTATATGTTACAAAATATTCCAAAAATACATGATAACATGAACATAAATTTTATTAAAAATAAAATATAGTAGAAATATTATACTTCCAACTACACATATTACTTATTAATACCTAATTAAAATTCTTATTCGCCTAATACTTATCGCTTAGCAATGGGGATTAGGTTGTTTTTTTTTAATTGATCAGCCCACTACCGAATATATCTAGCTCTGAATAAGAAGGGTTCATTGTTATATTCACGCAGAATTCGAATGAGAGGTTGACATCATTGCTACAAAAATGTAATGACAGTAAAAGATTTTACCCACATTCAAGTCAGTAAATCAAGAGTATAAACGATGTGTTCCTTCACCATTCGAGCGAATGTTAAATGCGCACATAGAAAGAAAGTCCATTGATGCACAGCCGGGGATCGAACCTACGACCTCAGGGATGAGAGTCGCACGCTTAAGCCACTAGGCCAACACTGCTATCTATCCTATAATGCCTACCAACCCATCAAACCGTATAGGTCAACAAACAACAAATATTTGTTGATTATCGGTGTAATGTAAAACCACCCTTCAGGGTAACAGGAGAGTCTAATCAGTCATGTTACTGAATCTTATAAATAGCAACCGACACATTTTGTACGACATTGAGAAACGGTGCGTGAATTTTTACGAAAAATATACTCAAATGTCACGAACAGGCACGGCATTTAACTCTTAGTTAAAGTACTATATATAACAATACTATATGTATTACCTACATATATTTGTGTCAAAAACGTAATAATTTTTTTTAAAACAGACCAAAGAGATCTTACTTCATACTACAGCGATGAAACACAAGTTTCTGACGGCTATAATATTATGACAACCAAGTGACAAATTTTGGAAGTGAAATTTCTTTAGGCGCATGAGGGTAAATTTTTACGAAAACGTCACGAAGATGTGCAGCGTTTTTGTCAAAGAAAAGGGAGAGAGCGATTAAGATGGATTGAGAGAGAGTGAGAAGAGCGAATTACCATATAGACATTCCATTTTCAAAATTAAAATTTGGTAAAGAGAATTTATGAAATATTAGTATTTTATATTTTATGCAAAAAATTTATTGAAATCTCAAATGACGAATCGTAAATTAAAATGCCACGTGTTTTTACTATCGAATAAATAAATTAATAAAATAAAATTTATAATTTGTATTAATTTTCGACACTTAATATTTTAATGACAATTAAATTAGTTAAATTCCTAACATATCTTCCTTTTCCCTCCCTCTAAGTCTCGGAATTCTAATGTTTTTGATTTGCATAAATAAGAACAAGACTTAAAATTTGCTTCGCAAAGAAGTTTTTATTCGCCTAACACTTTTTTTATTTCTAAAAAGCTTCAAATATTTCCCAGCTAGGAACAGTTTTAATTAGAAAACTCAACTATAGTTTTTTTATTATTATTTATGTTAACAACCGTTAAAACCTTCCTTGAACTTCCAAAAATATTTCAAGATCATAATTAACCAAATCTGCCCTTCTCTACTTTAGCGAGAGAAACGAACGGCAATTCATATTGTGTATGTTTACGTAGGACATATAATACCACTCAATTGTGTGTACACATACAATGGTGAATTTAAGAACATTTATTTTATTTAACAGTGCCCATAGACACACAGGTTGCCAGGGGGCTTCCAGACCAATGATAGGTGTCTTAATATGACAGACGTTTCAATTTAGTCTTATATCAAGCAAAAACAATTAGAAAAGCTTAATATAATCTGTCCACGTACGTTGCGAATTAATATTCCCCTACCATTTTATTTGATTAAACCAGGCACAATAGAAAGGACGATTTTATTTTGCGCAGACCTCGCCATTGTGCCGAATTTATTGATTCTGTTTACCAATAATATACGATGTTTACGAAATGATTTCTTTTAAAATTAACTGTACTCAACCCAGGTGTTTCATGGTTAATTGAGTTGGTTTTTCCACCTTTTAGTGAAATTGTTTTATACATTTCGCTTGTGAAACTTTGATTTTTTTTTTGACTCGGGGCAAACGAGCGGAATTACTAAGAATTGTGTTCAAACCGCCGCGCCGCCCATAGACTGCAAGGAACGGCGGATTCCGAGTGAGTTACCAGACTTTAAGGATGTGGTGATACACACCAATAGGTGCACCACCTCGATTAGACCTGCAGTGTTTTTGCTGTGTTTGCATTACAATGTTCCTATGTTATTAGTTTTTATTCCAAGAACACACCTCAAATAAAGAACACTTTATTAAATGTCATTAAAATTTGTATATTTTCCGCCTTAAATTTATTTATTCAATAGCAACCATGAATTATTATGTGACATAAATAATGAAAAGAAAATGTATTTGTAAAGACAAGTCAGTTGTTAATACACGCGGCCCTGACTCCTTCAGTGCTGTGTCTCTGTCCAGACTTTAATTCCCAGCGAAATAATGATTAAAGCATTATTATTTAGTAAGACATATATTATTTTTTGTATATAATTGTCTTTCCAGACCCACAAAGCGTAAAATATAACGTATTCAAGCTGCGCTACAGTTTACGCCGGCGTCCATGCGTCGGGTTGTCTCTCTCCCTAAAAAATGGCGAGGGGGCCGATGACTTTGACTTGACTTTTATTTTATTTTTGTAATAAAGTCTAAAAACCTGAGAACTTCGTCTAGTGGTTAATAGAAAAAAGTATATAAAAATAGTACAAAAATCTAATAAATCTTTAGAAAAAACAAACAAAATTATATTTTTTTGCTAAGGCAAACGGACAGGAGGCTCGCCTGATGTAAGTCATACTGCCGCCCATGGATGTAAGTCATACCACTCACATTGCCAGAAGGTTCGCAAGTGCGTTGGCGGCCTTTAAAACATGCTAACTTCCAGAGAAAAAAATACTTAACAATTTTATATTGTTATTTAGATTTAATACAAAAAACATGTACACGCATTCAGTTTCTTCTTTTGGCAAGAAACTTTTTAGTATACACCTGTACTACACTAACTTTTAGCGTCTACAGTTACATAGCTCTCATCACATACCAATTATACTAAACAAGATGTCTAAGTAAGTTTGCGTGTATTCAAAGGAGAATGCAATTTCAGAGTTACTCTAGATAAAACGACTCCGGGGAGGCTCAAAGCGGAGGCTTAATCGATAGCCGGTGAGCTTGAAGGACGCAAGGATTATACATATCGACATTTATGTCTTGAATCTGTTAAAAGGGTATTATTTTATTTACAATCAAGTATATGTATGTATACGAGATACAGTATTAACAATTTTCTTAACCTAAAAGAAAAAAAGAAAAATTATTAAAAAGAAAATCAAAACAAATTTAAAAAGTTTGGTACCTTTAAAGGTACACTGCCACAGGGAGCGTT